>OZ026600.1:413200-425700 GCA_964020085.1 Micromussa lordhowensis | reverse complement strand
ATCGTTTTCACTGTCACGCAATAAAAAATAAATCGAAAACTATCCAGTGGAAAAAGCTAAGAAATTGTGATCTTATAGAAGATAAAAAAATAAGGCACTTCTCCAAGTTTTAGCCCTGTGCGTTTCCCCAAACTTCAGATATTCGTCGAAACGCTTCGCAGAAATTTACAGAGCCCAGTATGAAAACGCCATATTGGCGTACCTCCATGGTACACCTATATGGCGGCCGGAAAATAGTGTAAACATCTAGAACTTACTTTGGCTTTCTAGGCGACTGATTATCAGTACTGAAAAAACAAGTATTTACATAAGCACTTTTCCTAATGCTCTAGCTTCTAACAGGGCTCAAAATCATGATATAAGTGTATATTTTTCAACAAATTTGATCTTAGCCTTATGTCACGCACCTCCATAACCCGGAAATTCAAAATGCTCTGGTTTCCAAACGAAGCACGCTATTGAGCTGTAAAGTTGTAGACAGATATAAATATGTCACCTCTTATACCTGATGAGGATGAAAACTTTGGTGGATCTTTAGTTAAAGATTTTAAAAGTGATGACGTCACGTGAAAACGATCTATACTGTCAAATAGAATCCATTGGAAGATGGGTCATAACAATTCGATCGATTCGGTCGATTTGTCAAATGGAAAATACTTATATTCGATTGGAAAAGTCCAGCTTACCATTGGACTGCTGCATGTCATTAGCTAGACTTAGAAAAATATCGCTGTTGTAGTAGGGCCCCATAAACTTTTGTCGATTCGATCGATTCGGTCGATTTGTCAAATGGAGGATACTTATATTCGATTGGAAAAGTCCAGCTTACCATTGGACTGCTGCATCTCGTTAGCTAGACTTAGAAAAATATCGCAGTAGTAGTAGGGCCCCATAAACTTTTGTCGATTCGATCGATTCGGTCGATTTGAATCGACCGATAGACGCTGACAAAAAACGACTATTACATAACCTGGTGAATTGTTGCTTTATTACGCTTGTTTCTTAGGGCAGTTTTCTTAGATTGTTAATTCCGCGCACGCTTTTGCTATTGTCGCACATGCTTTCGCGATTGTTAATTCCTTTCGCTCAACACGGGTCATATTGTCGCTCACGCTTAAAGAACGAGGTATACATTTTTGGCTTGTTTGTTGTCGCTTCGCCCGACACGGGTCATATTGTCGCTCACGCTTAGAGAACGAGGTATACATATTAGGCTTGTTCTTGTTTGTTGTCCCCCACGCTTTTGCGGTCCATTTGTTTATAGTCGTCATTCAAGTGTATCCGCCGGTTCGACAAATTTTTAATGTAAAATCGAGAATGAAATAATCATTCCCACCAATCGAACGAATCGTCATGCACCGGGTCGCCGTTGTCACTAATGAGATGCAATTGTCCGATCGACAACCGCACTTGTCAAATCGATAGGAAACTTTTTCCATTTGACAAATCGAACGAATCGATCGAATCGGCAGCACTTTGTCCACTTCTCGCTAATGAAATGCAATTATTGTCCGATCGACGACCGCACCTGTCGAATCGATAGTAAACTTTTCCATTTGACAAATCGAACGAATCCATCGAATCGACAGCACTTTGTCCACTTCTCGCTAATCAAATGGAATTTTTCCGATCGACAACAAATAGAACGTTGTTTTGTCGGATGGACTCTATGCGACAGTATTGGACATGAGTGGACGTGTGTAAACACTACCGTCATATCAATTCGTTGCTGTCATAAAATTAATTGATTAAGTGCAGATGGTTCTAGTGCTATGACAGATGGTTGCTTACGGCTAATTTGTTAAAAGCAAGCTAATTTTGAAGCCAATAAAAAGGATCTAAAATTAAGGGGCTGAAAAGCATATTTTGAAATTTTCCGTTTTGAATTTTACCATCTCCAAATGTTCTTTACATCTAAGCAGTTCTAAAGTAGCAGCTATTACTAACAGTACTATTATTGTTTATATCCGATGAGCAAACGAGTTAAGATTCATAGTTAAAATAAAAACGAGAGACAACACTGTTAAAGAAAATAAACGTACATTAGTGCGTTTGTCGTAATTAATCCCAACGCCAATAACAGAAAAGCTCGGGAAATTTATTTTGAACGAAATTTACGGTACTTGGTTTCATTTTTAAACACAACCCATCTGGAAGGCAAGAAGTATAAGGTTAGGAAAGTATAAAGTTCTGAATTAACTAATTTGACTTCGCTGACGTTTAATAAATATAAATGTCTAACAAACCAAACTGACATATAGGGTTTTCGAGATGGATCTTTTCCAAAACCGTATTTACCGTCCTTTAATAAAATTTTCTTTGGTTTTGTTGGCGAATGAATCGCTATTTTTTGAGTTTTTCGCATAGTGTGGGGCTTTTGTTGTTGGCAGTCTCTCATAAAAAAATAAAAATTTAGAACAATTTCCCGCCACTCAAATTATATTTTGCAAACTCTATTAGTTTCTCTGTTGAATTTATTATTTTTATAAATGTTACGAAACCAACTCCTGCACCACGAGCGTATATTACAATACACATCAAATTTACAGCATATCGGTGTTCATTTTTCCGTCGAAAAATTAAAGATATTACTTATAAATGCTGATAAATCATGCAATCAGCTCTCAGAATCGTCGAATCGCAAATTTTGTTGCTGAAGTTCCGCTGCAACGTTGCAATAATTTACAATAATTTCATAGCATAACATAACATTTATTCACACGGAACTCTTAACAACTAGGACGAATGAATTGTCAGGACCTACCTTGATATTATAATGGTAGAACTCCTGGCTGATAACAAAGTTTCCTGGCTGGTTAAACTTGTCGGTGTTTATCAACTCACATGTGTGTTTTCCATGTGCTTGGTTACCGAAGTTAACAGAGAAACAGTTGTGATGGTTGATGCATTCGAAAGTACATTCACCAAGACTTGAAACCTGTAAAGTTTCTAGCAATGAAACATTTAGTCTTGTAAATGGATTGCCCACAAACTGAGCGAAACTCGCTCCCGTGTTAGTTCTTTTATAAACCTGGCAGTTTACTCTTGATGAGTTGAAAGAAGTAATGATAAATAGAATCAAAGCTGTTCCAATCCAAGATGGAAGTTCCATGTTCAGAAGGCGAGGCGCAAAGCCGCGATTAATTCGATGAATGTTACAAGCTATTATAAAATAATTGAGCCACTACCGCTCTCATTGGTCGATAGGTGTGTTCAGATGAGAGTATGTAAACACGGTTGTGAAGTTTTAGATTCGTGCGTATTTTTGAGAACTATTTTATAAAAGCAATAGAGCACTTTTTCCGTGTTTATATAGCCTCATCTAAACACTCGGTGGGTTGAGAGAATTCTTGAAAGTTATGAAACCCTCGACTACGTCTCGGGTACGCCGGTTAGCATAACTGTCTCGAATTCTCCCAACCCTCCTCGTGTTTAGATGAGGCTATATAAACACGGAAAAAATGCTTTATTGCTTAACTGTAAACAGCCTCAGTGGGCAAGTCGCCTTGGCGTTTACTTGCGACAGCACTACATGGATCTTCCTTAGCTTAAATAATTAACAAGCCCGTCTTAAGTAATACAATTTCAAAGTACCAATTGGCTTCATCGCACGCGGAAAAGGAGTAATGAAAATAAAATTTACCACCGTAATTAACTTTAAAACGTCATTCAGTAGGAAGTCATTACTCTTTACCATAGTTACGGTATAATAATCAATTTATCCGAGCGGTTAATTTGGAGCGTACTTTCTTCGGTAATCCTTATCATATCAGGATTGTTTTTTTTTTTACGTGATAAATATACTGAATGTTAAAAGGACGGAAAAAAATATATAGAGAGAACGAATAATCGCTAGAAAAAGCGGGCATCCCAAAATGACGTAAAGTTCTTCCTTTTTTTAAAGATCGGCCTGAGGCTTGCTCTTATCAAGAAATTTTAACACTGAACCATTTAAAGATGGCTTGTACTTACTCTTGGCTTGTCAATCTAGATAAATAATTTGTTTCTCTCGAGAATATTGGTTCTCCAAAGGACCCAACTGAACGTTTTGAGAGGCAAATGACCAATGCTTTATTTTCTATGTTAAATTTGAATCTGAACATTACTTGATTGTATACAGCACGAAATCAAGCAAATACCTTTTGTAAATTTACCATTTATTTAAAAGTAGTCAAATTACGCAAAGGATAAACTTCACACTACACTGATTGGTGGTGGAGTGGGTTCAAAGCTACTAGAGCTGTTTATAGGAACGGCCCTATGATATAAGATATGTAAACTGTGACTATAGTCAAGTACATAGCTATTGCTCTAGAAGGAACAGCCAATAGTTATCGATCGCACTACTGTGGCATAATTATAAAAGTTAAGCAGTCAACGATACTCTATCAAGGTTCAACAAGCTGTGCCAACTTTAAGGAAAAGATGACTACATTTTTAATGAATATTGCTGAATTGGTCATGCTGCTTACATAAAGATTAAAATTTCTACTATGTTAACGACTGAGGTGGCCTCCGCTAAAAGCCTGCTGGTTTTTTTTGGAGGTCTCCTCGCCCTATCAAAATTGTTCTTATTATATATGCCGTTCTTTTTTAATGTGTGGGAAATAAATGATGATGATGATGATGGTGGTGAATTTCACGCTATCACCTCTTAGTATCACCCAACTAGTGGACTAATGAAAATCTTGCATTTTGATTGGGTACGCTACTAGGGGACTATTAGCAATAGTCATCGAGTACGAAATTCGCCAGTTTTTCTTTCGCTTTTTTCCCCAAATAAATATTTTTTCAACTTGCATTTGCAAACTTTATTATTCCCTTTTCTGTCCGACTAGTTGGGTGATACTAAAACAATTAGACCCTTCGGCCTCAAGGCCCACGGGTCTAATTGTTAGTTAGTAACAAAGGTTGTTAGGTATTTCCGAGACTGAAATGTTTTAAAATTGCCCACGATTTTTCCTCAAAGCCGACTGGAGTTAGGTGTTTAATACACACTGTATGTGTCATTCATATATTATGCGACAGAGGTAGTGATATGTATGCCGACATGGATAATCTCCCCACTGTGTTGCTTGCATAGCTGCACAGTCCTCGTTGTTGCCATAATCATTCGGTTCGTCGGCCTCCCAATCAGTGAATGATACGTATGAATTATCAATCCACTCAAACACGCCTTCCCTATTAATATCGTTGAATCCTATCCACAGACGTGAGTTAGAAAAAAACTGCGCGTAAAGAAACTGGTTCTCTTCGGAGCTGAGAATGGACGCGAGGCTTCCATTCAAGTTTTTACACGCTTCTTGTGCTCTGTGCCAAGATTTCGAATTCTCAAACTTCTTAAAACAGGAATGGTTGAACTCGAGCTATCCAGTGGGAGAGGAGACTGTACAAAAAGAAAACAAGGTTAAATGATAATACACTAAAAGTAAATCACTATCCAGCGGATAGCGTGGTTTGTTTTCTTAACACTTATCCATTGGATAGCGATTTATGCGGTGGATAGCGTTATCCACCCTTCGAGCAACTGGGGCCTGCTCATTATATTATCGGTATTCAAGGGATCATCAGCTTTGACTCCGTGAATCAAGATCTTCGATTGTATATCGTTTCAGGTCTTTAACTTCCAACTCCCCCTACCCTCTCCCCCATCCTTTACCCTGGTTTGCCCCACCCACAGCCCCACCGGACCAACACACGATGAAATGCAACGGACCGTGGGGAAGACAAAATCATAATTGATTTGCTAATAAACCAACACGAAACGAAAGCCAAAAGATTACTTCAAAACCAAGAGAGAATTATCTAAAACATCCTCTTTTGTGACAGCCTGTAGCTATAACATCGTTGTATGCTGTCACCTCATCTTTTCCAGTTCAGTTAGAAACAAAGCTATTCCCTTACAAGTTTCACAATATTTTCCTATGAATCCAGGCTTGCAAGAGCAAGTAAATCTTTCCTTCGTTACGTCACAGGTCTCGTCACATGTCCCTCCATGAAGGCAAGGTAGTGTTCCACAGCATCCATTTTGACATTGGTTGGACTGGGCGTCGGTCTGTAAAAGTTCAACCATTTATGGTTAAGGTATCATGGTAGGTGGATTGACAGTGTTTGAAAATCGCGCCCTTACGCTGACGCTTTCAAAGAAAACCCCATCAACCTATACATTTTCTGAAAGCTAAATAGTTATAGAATACAATCATATCTTTAAAAATTTCTAAATCAGGGTAGGAGAAAGATGTACGCTTACTCCAAGCTCACAGTTTTCCTCGAGCTACGCTCTCGGAAATCTTTTCGCTTCTCGGAACAGAAGCTATTGTCTATATATAGTGCTAAATTTCTCTTTCTCCCTTTCAGATGAAAGTCAGTCTACAATTCAGTTTCTGGTTATCGTTTCCCCGCGATTAGAGACTGGAAACTGAAGATATAAGTCTATTGTATCAAAGGAAATTTTCGACTTTCCGTTCCAAGCTGAAAAAGAGGAGGGCTACCAGTTGTCAAGTCAGTTGACAACTGGATTACATTTGACTTGCAGCTGAAGTTGCTGGATGCGCCGTTGATCCTGACATCGATCGAATTAAACTGGCCCAGGAATCCCACAAGGGAGTCCAAAATCTCACTGGATTCCATATTAAGGAGCTTCAAGAACATGTTTAGTAGTCTTAAGCCAACCGGGAAAAGTGCTTTGCAGTTTAATGACCACTTACCCTCCCATGGGGGGGGGGGGGTTCCTCATGTAAAAAGAACGACGCTGCTTATCGGAAATTTTGAAAATAACCTCTAAGAGGTACAAAGATCGTGTATTTTGGGCGTAGTTTGAAAGTCTTGTTTCACCACTGAGAGGTAAAATTACAAATCAGTTGTCAGATCAAATATTTTTTCGGCTCAGTACCCTAAAAGTTACCGCAAAAGCTCCCCCCCTGAATCTTTTAAGGCTAAGGACAGTAGGAGAGTAGGTAGTTTTTAATTCGTAGTTTTAATCATTGTATATTTTATATTTTATATCTATGACATTTGTATTTTTTTATTGTAGCTTTTAATACTTTTTAACTTTTTACGGAGGACCTCCCTGAAAACCACGTATTTACGTGACGGGCGCTTCCTCCTTAAAGATTGTTTATTATTATTATTATTATTATTATTATTATTATTATTAAAACACCCGACGAGGTACCAAAACCGCCTTTTAATCCCTAAAGGTACGACGAGCAGCATATGGGACTTCCCCTCGAGATACGTTCTTTAAGAAAGTACCGAAGATTTGGAGCGCATACAAAACATGTATTATTTAAAGACTAGGCTATAGGTTGAGCATATGTGTTAGCAGCTGGATTGCACATTGTGAAAAGTTACAGCGTGAGAAAATTTGGTGCAAACGTCTATGCTCATTTCTCTGGGTACTACAAATTTATTTTTTCTTCGATTTGAATTTCAATTATAGTCTCCAATTATATGTTGATTGTACAACACAGCTGACAATAGGCCTGAATAATTTTAAACCATTTCACAATAGTAGGTTTTAATGGGGATAAATTAAAACACGTTCGTTATTATTTTTTGAAGGCATTTCGCTCCGACCGGAGCATAGGGCTTCCACCACAGCCTTCCATCGGACCCGATTTTTTGCTGTCCGTTTCACTTCATCCCATGACATCCTCCAAGTTCGACTGGCCGCTAGAAAAGTACACTCTCACACTTTTATCTCAAGCGTGCATTAGAGTCTCACTGTATTCTTGGCCAGCAATCACAAGCACTATTGGCATTTTGGCAGTTTTCCGGCCCAGACCCCACCCCCTCTCTTGGGTGTTATATTGGTACTAGCTCCTTGCAATATTTCTGACAGGCTTGTGCCTTCTTGTGTATCATTGTTTATATTGTACATTGCCTTCGTTTCTGTAGTTGAGTGTAATTAGGTTTATTTTATTATATTTTGTTTTATTTATCTCTACTTATTGATGTTCAATTAACTTACGTATATGAATATATTGCATTGTTGCGAATAAAGGGCGTCTCAATTAACTTAACAATCATTATGCGATCAAGTCATTACTGAATTTAGTTATTCGGCTACCTATGAGCAATGGCTGATATGGACAAGCTTGAGCAAAGACGTACCCTGCAATCGCTTATTATATTTTTTAAATGTTCTAAACTTGATGACCCAAATTATATCTCACAATTTTTTACGCCTCGGCTAACTAAATACAATCTACGAGACAGTGGCTTAAATGTTGTTCAGCCTCCATGCACAACTCCTTTTTATACATGATATGGAATCAACTACCAACTGTCACTAAATCCTCGAGCACTTTAGCACAATTTCCTGCTCGCCTGAATAATGTTAATTTCACCGGGTGCCATTGTAAGAACTGTATATAGCTTTATCTATTTTTGCAATCTTATAATATTAGGACTAGTTTCCCTCAGGAAGGTTTTATATTATATTCTGAATTTATCTTAGCGAATATAGTAATTCTAAGTAGTGATGTCATTTGTAAATAGTATTGTAAATAGTCGTGCGTTTTTGTCATGAGCCCCTGGCTCGGGAGATTGGGCAACTACTCCCTACGTTTACGACTCTAAAAAAGTTACCGTACCTTACCTTAACTTAGACTAAGTAACCATTGGGTGGCTTTACAATAAACGGCATAACAAACAAAAGGCATAAAAATACTATTAAGTTGAATTCCAAAAAGTTAAAAGTTTAAACAGCATAAAGAGCGTTAAGGGAATTTGATTGGTTAATTACGCGGGGCAGTTTTGCAGGATACGGTTCCGATGGCGTCTTTCTTCTAACAAGTACCCCTTGACATAGAATAGACTGATAAGACGAAAATAATGTAAAGTCTGCTTTTTCAGCTGAACCTAATATCAGAGAACGTTTTATTAGAGCCTTGCAGAAACGGACGACCTAAAGCAAAGGTTCTTTTCGATACGGACCTCCCCCGGCAAATATATAAAAATATCAGCATGTATTTACTTTCACATAGCACCATACTTGCTGAGGTGCCTTTCGCGAAGCCAGGAATTAACTTCTTCATATATTATTTTGCAAGACGTTTAACACTCTTTAAAAAGTCAAGAAAGAAATGACATGAAAAAAGATAATGAAAGCAATTAAAGAAATTAAATCAACAATTTATGCTGCAGATCTACAGTTACAGTTGAAATTTTGTCAAGACGCAGTTTTCCTCACGACTCACAAACGTTTTAGTCTTACTCGTTCAAATAAATAATAATTTAAGCCTTGTGTTGTTTAAGTTTTTGCATCAGTATAAGCCACTTTACGCGGTACAGTACTATAACTGGAAAAAACCTTTCAACTGACGACGGAATAAGTTTTTTCTAGTCTTTTAGCACGATAATTACGTCATTACAGGCATCACAACATCATTCAGCTGTAAAATATGACCTGGCTTGGATTTCCTTTAACTTGTCAGCGATTATCCAGACGTCAGTAGCGAGTGCTCTGTCTTCACCACCCAGCGTCCAATACCACCTCCCCCTCCTTGGAGACAAAAGTAACAACAACACATAACTTAAGAAAAGATTTGATCTTTGACGGGCAGACACATGAAAAATAAATAAAAATACATCAATTACAATATTTAGAGAGGAAGCCACATCAGCCTTAGCTGGTTTTCATGGGGGTATTATATCATGATCGAATTGAGATGTTGGTTTTTGTGAGGGATCAATTATATGGGTTTTTGTATCAGACAAGCTATTCTTTCTCGTCAGTAAAGGTGGCAGGTAGACACATTGTTACAATTACTTTTCCTCCTGATCGTGTTATTTTGTTTTATTGGAGGGTCAAAATGAAAAGGCTCTGCCATTTTTAAGTTTAACCACCGATTCGTAAATAGTTTCTAGTGCGGAAAATGTCCAGTTTGGACATGTGCTATAGTGACATATCGATATAGCGAAGGGACTGTTTTAGGGGGTGGCAAGTTATGTTCGCTATAACGAGGTTTTGGTATATCAGGGTTAGCAATCTTTTTCATATATTTTGTTATTACTGGGCCGAAGAATATCACCCGTTATACCGTCATACAGAGGACTTCGTTACACAGAAGTTCGTTAAATTAAGGTTGCACTGTACTCAGGGTATTGTCGCCGCCGTTATCTGTCGTCGTCGTTTTCCTCGTCGTCATTTTGATCTTCCTTGTTATGGTCGTCGTCGGTGTCTTAGTCATCGGAATCATCGACGTCGGTGTCATCGTCATCATTAACATCATGGTCTTCATCAGCATCAGCATCGTCATCACGTCGTCATCGTCGTCATCGTCATCATCGTCATCATCGTCATCATCGTCGGCGTCGTTGTCGTCATCGTTGACAGAAAGAATTTAAGTAAGTGAAATGCACTGGGAATAAAAAAGTTAACTTACCTCCTCCAGCGCCAAAGGCACATTTTACAGGAGCCCCTCCTTGAACAAATATTCTGCCTTGTGGATTCCCTTGCAATGTTTTGGTAATGATGACGACACTTCCTCCCGCACCACTCCCTCCTGGGGCAGATCTGTGTGATGTCATACTGCGACATTCTCCATTTTCACCTTTATCAAAGGATAAAGTTGAAATGAAAAAAAGAACATGTTGGACATTTGGACGCAAATAAAATATAATTGATTGCTGCAAGTTACTAACTGAACTATGTATGCTATTATAACATAGATAGGACCCTGCGCGCGCTCTGATTGGTCAAAAAACCCATGTTTTATCAGAGAATAAAGCATAGAAAAAGCGTGTTTTATTGTTTTGCGCGCGTAAAATCTATATCATAAAGCAAATGAAGAAGCCTAAGCCGGACATTTGAGAACACTCGAGAAATGCAGAAGACACTCGCCTGCGGCTCATGTTTTCTACATTTCCCTCGTCTCAAATGCCCGTCGTGTTTTATCACAGTGTAATACACGGCTTAGGCTTCTTTATTTGTTAACTAAACAAGTTAATATTGACAATAAATAATAATAACAGTTTATTGATAATAATAATAACGGTTTATTCACAGTGTATCCACATAAAAAGATGTGGCTCTTCATCTGTGAAGGTCTACAATACTAATTGTTTAATATTACAATAAAAAGAAAAATAATATAATAAAATCTATAATAAATCTATACTCTATACATGAATATAAATATGTAGAAAGTAATAGTTAAAAGGAAGACAGAGCGCGTGCCTTTAAAAACGCCTTTCAGAGCCTGCAGTATTCTTTAAAATCTTTGCAATTCCTTATGTTTGCTGGCAATTCATTGAAAATCATAGCTGCTGAATGTTGAAAGGTGCCTTGTACGAGAAGGTGCCTTGAAATAACGCGCAAACTGCAGTGATAAACGTGGCAATGAAACGCACTGTTGATGTTTCTTATGTTTCGACATTCATCTTCAGTACTGACCGTTGAGAATAGAAGTAACAACTAAATTTACATTTAAGATGAGTAGCCAGTTAATATTTGAGCAACAATAACAACGACAGAAGTTAGAAAACGTTAAGGAAGGATAGGCAGTAATAAGGTAAGCGAAAGGGTTACGCACTCAGCAGTTACTAGGTCTTACCTTTGGATTCAATCATGCCATCAAGTGTCAGCTCCTCAAGTAGAAGATATACCAGACCACCACCATGTCCTCCCCTCCCCCCGGAGTTTGGATCATCTCCAAGGGCAGAACCACCTCCACCACCCCCTCCCCCACCGTAGCTTAGTCTTTTGGTAAAGTCTGTGTTGCCGAATTGCATTCCACCTAAAGAATATTGGGAAAAACATTTAAAAAAAATCTATTTAAAATACGCTTATCAATGAGACTCGAGACGGTTGTGTCATTCAGCAGTTAGTTAGATTTAGCAACTAATTTGAACTATTTCTTTATTTGTTTTGTTAGCCATTTAGTTAGTTAGACACTATAGACAGCTAGTAGCTTGTTTGTCAGACAGTTACTTTAGAAATCAGCTCGTTAGCTTATTTGTTACTGAGTTACTATTTAAGCAATAGAGCACCTTCTCCGTGGGAGAATTCGAGACAGTTATGCAAACTCGACACGCAGTCGAGGGTTTGCATAACGTTCGAGATTTCTCCCAACTCTCCGAGGCTATATAAACACGGAAAAAGTGCACTATTGCTTTTATAAAATAATTCTCAAAAATACGCGCGAATATAACACGTCACAACCTTGTTTACATACTCTCATCTAAACACTACTATCGACCAAGGAGAGCGCGCGAAGTAGCTCAGTTATTTTAAAGAAGTAAGTATAGATAAATTGAGGATTATTATTCCCTGTGCTAATCGCAATTAACAGAAATTTACAAATTTCATCGCGTAAACTACAAATTAAAAGACATCAATCAGTAATTTGTGAGGAAACATACAGTCACCTGTTACCATTAATGGACAAAATTAACACAGGAAGTAACTCTCACGACCTCGATTGCAACTGCGCGTTAGCCCTTAGGGGTATATATAGTGAAGGTGAAGATCGAGCGAAAAATTGCTACGATCG
>OZ026600.1:353200-408200 GCA_964020085.1 Micromussa lordhowensis | reverse complement strand
TCGTTGCTGCTCCGTGTTTCTGTACAGTTTAAATTAAAACATCGCTGTCATAGAATTAATCTGTCTATTCCTGTTTAAAGTTAGGGTAAGTAATTGCCAGTTGTTATTTTCTATGGCAGATGGTTGCTACGGCGGCTTATTTGTTAAAAACATGCAAATTTTGAAGCCAATAAAAAGGATCTAAAATTAAGGGGCTGAAAAGCATATTTTGAAATTTTCCGTTTTGAATTTTACCATCTCCAAATGTTCTTTACATCTAAGCAGTTCTAAAGTAGCAGGTATTACTAACAGTACTATTATTGTTTATATCCGATGAGCGAACTAGTTAAAATTCATAGTTAAAATAAAAACGAGAGACAACACTGCTAAAGTAAATAAACGTTTGTCGTAATTAATACCAACGCCAATAACAGAAAAGCTCGGGAAATTTATTTTGAACCAAATTTGCGGTACTTGGTTTCATTTTTAAACGCAACCCATCTGGAAGGCAAGAAGTATAAGGAAAGTATAAATTTCTAAATTAACTAATTTGACTTCGCTGACGTTTAATAAATATATAAATGGTGGACCGTCTAAATTTCAAGTTCTGTTAATTAAATGTCTAACATACCAAACTGACATATAGGGTTTTCGAGATGGATCTTTTCCAAAACCGTATTTACCGTCCTTTAATAAAATTTTCTTTGGTTTTGTTGGCGAATGAATCGCTATTTTTTGAGTTTTTCGCATAGTGTGGGGCTTTTGTTGTTGGCAGTCTCTCATAAAAAAATAAAAATTTAGAACAATTTCCCGCCACTCAAATTATATTTTGCAAACTCTATTAGTTTCTCTGTTGAACCCTAAGTTACGAAACCAACTCCTGCACCACGAACAAATATTACAATACACATCAAATTTACAGCATATCGGTGTTCATTTTTCCGTCGAAAAATTAAAGATATTACTTATAAATGCTGATAAATCATACAATCAGCTCTCAGAATCGTCGAATCGCAAATTTTGTTGCTGAAGTTCCGCTGCAACGTTGCAATAATTTACAATAATTTCATAGCATAACATAACATTTATTCACACGGAACTCTTAACAACTAGGACGAATGAATTGTCAGGACCTACCTTGATATTATAATGGTAGAACTCCTGGCTGATAACAAAGTTTCCTGGCTGGTTAAACTTGTCGGTGTTTATCAACTCACATGTGTGTTTTCCATGTGCTTGGTTACCGAAGTTAACAGAGAAACAGTTGTGATGGTTGATGCATTCGAAAGTACATTCACCAAGACTTGAAACCTGCAAACTTTCTAGCAATGAAACATTTAGTCTCGTAAATGGATTGCCCACAAACTGAGCGAAACTCACTCCCGTGTTAGTTCTTTTATAAACCTGGCAGTTTACTCTTGATGAGTTGAAAGAAGTTTGAATGATAAATAGAATCAAAGCTGTTCCAATCCAAGATGGAAGTTCCATGTTCAGAAGGCGAGGCGCAAAGCCGCGATTAATTCGATGAATGTTACAAGCTATTATAAAATAATTGTGCCACTACGCGCGCTCTCATTGGTCGATAGGTGTGTTCAGATGAGAGTATGTAAACACGGTTGTGAAGTTTTAGATTCGTGCGTATTTTTGAGAACTATTTTATAAAAGCAATAGAGCACTTTTTCCGTGTTTATATAGCTTCATCTAAACACTCGGAGGGTTGAGAGAATTCTTGAAAGTTATGCAAACCCTCGACTACGTCTCGGGTACGCCGGTTTGCATAACTGTCTCGAATTCTCCCAACCCTCCTCGTATTTAGATGAGGCTATATAAACACGGAAAAAATGCTTTATTGCTTAACTGTAAACAGCCTCAGTGGGCAAGTCGCCTTGGCGTTTACTTGCGACAGCACTACATGGATCTTCCTTAGCTTAAATAATTAACAAGCCCGTCTTAAGTAATACAATTTCAAAGTACCAATTGGCTTCATCGCACGCGGAAAAGGAGTAATGAAAATAAAATTTACCACCGTAATTAACTTTAAAACGTCATTCAGTAGGAAGTCATTACTCTTTACCATAGGTATAATAATCAATAGGTATAATAATCAATTTATCCGAGCGGTTAATTTGGAGCGTACTTTCTTCGGTAATCCTTATCATATCAGGATTGTTTTTTTTTTACGTGATAAGTATACTGAATGTTAAAAGGACGGAAAAAATATATAGAGAGAACGAATAATCGCTAGAAAAAGCGGGCATCCCAAAGTGACGTAACGTTCTTCCTTTTTTTAAAGATCGGCCTGAGGCTTGCTCTTATCAAGAAATTTTAACACTGAACCAGTTAAAGATGGCTTGTACTTACTCTTGGCTTGTCAATCTAGATAAATAATTTGTTTCTCTCGAGAGTATTGGTTCTCCAAGGACCCAACTGAACGTTTTGTGAGGCAAAAGACCAATGCTTTATTTTCTATGTTAAATTTGAATCTGAACATTACTTGATTGTATACAGCACGAAATCAAGCAAATATGTTTTGTAAATTTACCATTTATTTAAAAGTGGTCAAAATACGCAAAGGATAAACTTCACACTACACTGATTGGCGGTGAAGTGGGTTCAAAGCTACTAGAGCTGTTTATAGGAACTGTTCTATGATATAAGATATGTAAACTGTAACTATAGTCAAGTACATAGTTATCGATCGAACTACTGTGGCATAATTATAAACGTTAAGCAGTCAACGATACTCTATCAAGGTTCAACAAGCTGTGCCAACTTTAAGGAAAAGATGACTACATTTTTAATGAATATTGCTGAATTGGTCATGCTGCTTACATAAAGATTAAAATTTCTACTATGTTAACGACTGAGGTGGCCTCCGCTAAAAGCCTGTTGGTTTTTTGGAGGTCTCCTCGCCCTATCAAAATTGTTCTTATTATATATGCCGTTCTTTTTTAATGTGTGGGAAATAAATGATGATGATGATGATGATGGTGGTGAATTTCACGCTATCACCTCTTAGTAACAAAGGTTGTTAGGTATTTCCGAGACTGAAATGTTTTAAAATTGTCCACGATTTTTCCTCAAAGCCCACTGGAGTTAGGTGTTTAATACACACTGTATGTATCATTCATATATTATGCGACAGAGGTAGTGATATGTATCCCGACATGGATAATCTCCCCATTGTATTGCTTGCATAGCTGCACAGTCCTCGTTGTTGCGATAATCATTCGGTTCGTCGGACTCCCAATCAGTGAATGATACGTATGAATTATCAATCCACTCAAACACACCTTCCCTATTAATATCGTTGAATCCTATCCACAGACGTGAGTTAGAAAAGAGCTGCGCGTAAAGAAACTGGTTCTCTTCGGAGCTGTGAATGGACGCGAGGCTTCCGTTCAAATTTTTACACGCTTCTTGTGCGCTGTGCCAAAATTTCGAATTCTCAAACTTCTTAAAACAGGAATAGTTGAACTCGAGCCATCCAGTGGGACAGGAGACTGTATAAAAAGAAAACAAGGTTAAATGATGATACCCGAAAAGTTTATATGCTTCGTTTCCCCTTACAGTAACAGTTCCTGTTTTTCTCATACGGCGTGTGCATTTTAGACGTTTGATCTTCAGTGGAACCTCTACTAACGGCCATCTCTCTACAGCGGCCACATATTTTTGTTCCAGTCGAGAGATTTGCTTTCATTTTAATCTCCCAACAATGGCTACCTCTCGACAGTGGCCAGTTAATTCTGTCCCGAAGCTGGCCGTTGTAGAATATAACAGGTTTCTTAGCAAACTTCAAGATATCAAATTGATTAGTTTCCGCACACCTGGCCTGGGTTGTTCGGAAGGTGGAGAACGCTATCCACCGGATAAATCACTATCCAGCGGATAGCGTGGTTTGTTTTCTTAACACTTATCCATTGGATAGCGATTTATGCGGTGGATAGCGTTATCCACCCTTCGAACAACTGGGGCCTGCTCATTATATTATCGGTATTCAAGGGATCATCAGCTTTGACTCCGTGAATCAAGATGTTCGATTGTATATTGTTTCAGGTCTTTAACTTCCAACTCCCCCTCCCCTCTCCCCCATCCTTTACCCTGGTTTGCCCCACCCACAGCCCCACCGGACCAACACACGATGAAATGCAACGGACCGTGGGGAAGACAAAATCATAATTGATTTGCTAATAAACCAACACGAAACGAAAGCCAAAAGATTACTTCAAAACCAAGAGAGAATTATCTAAAACATCCTCTTTTGTGACAGCCTGTAGCTATAACATCGTTGTATGCTATCACCTCATCTTTTCTAGTTCAGTTAGAAACAAAGCTATTCCCTTACAAGTTTCACAATATTTTCCTATGAATCCAGGCTTGCAAGAGCAAGTAAATCTTTCCTTCGTTACGTCACAGGTCTCGTCACATGTCCCTCCATGAAGGCAAGGTAGTGTTCCACAGCATCCATTTTGACATTGGTTGGACTGGGCGTCGGCCTGTAAAAGTTCAACCATTTATGGTTGACAATGAACGAAACATTGTCAGATAGATTCCATGAGGGGGTATTTTACTCTAAGTCCCTCGCCACTAGACCTCTAGTTAGTCGAGTCGACTTTTACCAAGACGAGCCGTCACGACTCGAGTCGACTCGAGTCGAGTCGCCGACTTTTCTTAACCTACCCCATGTCCTTGGTGTATTTTACGCTAAGTCCCTCGCCACTAGACTTCCAATAAGTCGAGTCGACTTTTACCAAGACAAGTCGTCACGACTCGAGTCGACTCGAATCGAGTCGCCGACTTTTCTTACCCTACCCCATGTCCTTGGTGTATTTTACGCTAAGTCCCTCGCCACTAGACTTCCAATAAGTCGAGTCGACTTTTACCAAGACGAGTCGTCACGACTCGAGTCGACTCGAGTCGAGTCGCCGACTTTTCTTACCCTACCCCATATCCTTGGGGTATTTTACGCTAAGTCCCTCGCCACTAGACCTCTAGTTAGTCGAGTCGACTTTTACCAAGACGAGTCGTCACGACTCGAGTCGACTCGAGTCGAGTCGCCGACTTTTCTTACCCTACCCCATGTCCTTGGTGTATTTTACGCTAAGTCTCTCGCCACTAGATTTCCGGTGACTCGAGTCGATACCAACCATAGACGACTCGACTCTATGCGGGTATATTGGACAACCCTCAATTAATTATATATGCCTAGTTGTTATATAGTCCAACGGTTTTTCAAACATTATGTAACTGACGATGATGTTCGTAACATCGAAACATGTCTTTTAGATTAAAAAATGTCGTAATCTTCTTAAAAATAACGAATAACTATTATATCTAGCGAAAGACTAAAAAAAATCTCACATAGAAGCTCCTGCGTTGTGATAACAAATTCAAGGCAGATTTTCAGTTGAAGTACATGTTGGTCAAAGTTATGTATATTCCTTACCTTAATGTCGTAGTTAACAACAAGATCATAGTACTGGGATCCCTGTACAGGCTTCAACGCACTGGAATTGGTATGTCTGTTTTCTTCATTCAGTTCACAGTTTTTTTCGATCATATTTGTGAGATAGTTGAAAGAGATACAGCGACAGTCACACCGACATTTTCTAAAGCATTCGATTGGATCTGTGACTGTAAAGTTATCAAACACGTGACCAAGAAGGGCGTGGCTGTTTACCATGTGTCTTCCAGGAGCGAAGAAGAATGCGCCTGCTAGACAGTAGTCACTGGAACACAGGCCCCCCGTCTGTACTGCATGGAGAATAACTTGAACAGCTGTTGTGACGAGAAGGTTCTTGAGTAATTCCAGATACATGTCTTGACTTTACATAGACTAGTAGAGAAATGAAACAACAACAATTATCTTTCATTTTTAACAAATAGTGAGGGTGAAGTGAATTTTTGAGCTATGCAAGGAATTTGCTCTTTTTAATAAGGTTACGTCCTCACCGTGACATCATTGGAGGCGAAGGAACGTTGTAAATACATTGATGATTATCGCGGTCATATACACAACTTAGACAGCGGTGAACACGGTTAAAGCCTGAAAAAAATTCCTGCTTGAACGGGATTCGAATCCATGACCTCTGCGATACCGGTGCAGTGATCAACTTACTGAGCTACTAAGCCAACTGAGAGCTGGTCACTTTGTGAATTCGTAATACACCGTAGATGGTAAAGAATGCAAATTAATATATTAAAGATCATTTGAACTGCAGAGATTGATGATCATCTTAGTGTCTTCATATCTTTCTCCGCAGTTCAAATATATGACCTTTCATGTGCGTATTTGTAAACGTCGGGAATTAAGAATACCCTCCATTTTGGAATTTCGAAACAAATTCACTAAAATTATATTGATTTAAATTTCGGTTTTCATGCAAGAAAATTTGAAAGGAGCAAATCGTATCTGTAAAGAAATGATTGTCATTTAAACACCCAGTTTGATTAAACTCTTGGTGAATTTATTCTTCCACTGTTTTGTCGCGAAAAAATAAAACACGGTAGACTGCGTAATGGAATTGGAACACAACATAATTCACTCGGACAATAAACTTTACTAACATTGCCCCTGTGTAGTTTAGACTTTCACTGTCTGAATTAATCAAATAGAGCTGTTTCGTGGATGTCGCTGAGTCAAATACAATTACTTATTTAAACTGAATCTGGAACCATCCACCTGCTGCCAACATGACGAAACAATTTCAAGTGTAAGACTGCACGGTTTGTAATCTGCCAATCATTTGTTGCAATGCTCTTCAACAAAGGTCTGAGTTATTTAATTATAGTGAAATATACGAAACCTTGTGTTTGTTCTGTATGTTTTTAATTTATTTTCATCGAAGCTTTGTTTTCCAAGCGTTTGCTCCCGAACGATCTGATCCAAACATCATGTTTTATCATTATTTCTTTTGAGTGTTTGCGTATTATTAGCCTGGCATTATCCTGTAGACAAATACAACTCAACTCGTCCTGGCAATGCCCTTGCAATGCCCTTGCATCATTGACGAATCAACTTAAATTGTTCCATGGTTCACAGTTTTTTGTTTTTCTGCCCACCATTTTAATTTCATTGTAGTAAAATCCACAAAGCTTTGTTTATAGATGCATGGAAGGTTTCCCTCTCATCAGCTCCCACGTAGTTAAGACTAAAGAGTTTTTTTGGCTTGTCAGTGCTCCAGAATTGAACTTTTATTTTATCCTATTTGTTTTATCCTCAGTATATTTACGTTTTAGTTAGCCTTTTTTTGAGTGACTGCATCTAAACTGAGGCAAGTGAAGCCTGGTAGTCATCGAAGGCGAATGAGTGCTTTGACGAGCTCTCAAATCTTCAATTACGGTTGGTGTTTTATTTTGGTAGAAAATAGTGTTCCTTTCATATTTCTCACTAGTACGCGAGGACACATCATGATTTGAGGAAAAAAGAAACACTGCTCAAGGGGGACAGCTCGGTCTCAATCTGACCCATTTTTGGGGGGAATTTCACCAAGAAAATGTAGTTGTATTGAACAAGGTCTACAGAATTACTCCTCCTTAATACGACACGTCTGAGATGCTTTGGTAATTACACTCAAAATTGACGATGGCAACAGTGCACCCAGCATGGAAACAGGAAGACAAAACGCAGAATGGAGAAATTTATAGAGCCATACATACCATGGACACGGATTGTGTTATCTTGCTCTTGGTCAAGAGTGTTTGTGATTACCAATAACAAAACTGATAAATGAAGCCAGAGTTTTCAGAGATGAGTAAGCAAGTGATCGTGAAAACGCCTTCAAACCTGAGCTCTTATCAACACGTAAAGAACATGTATTTTGTTGTTTGACACACAGGTGACAAGTGTCAAAAACAAGTTAAGGGTTATTTACATTTATAAAACATGATTATATTACTCGCCCGCTAATTGGTTCCCTAATCTGGTTTGCATGAAATTACGTGTCATATTATCATTGGCTATGTTTTATAATTAAAGAATCCTGCGGGCAGATTCTCAGGTGATTGAACAATTTACATAGCAGGAGCAAATCGTATCTGTAAAGAAATGATTGTCATGTAAACACCCAGTTTGATTCAGAACTCTTGTTGAATTTATTCTTCCACTGTTTGTCGCGAAAAAATAAAACACGGTAGACTGTGTAACAGAATTCGAACACAACATAATTCACTCGGACAATAAAACTTTACTAACATTGCTCCTGTGTAGTTTAGACTTTCACTGTCTGAATTGATCAAATGTCGCTGAGTCAAATACAATTAATTATTTAAACTGAATCTGGAACCATCGACCGGCTGCCAACATGAGGAAACAATTTCAAGTATAAGACTGCACGGTTTGTAATCTGCCAATCATTTGTTGCAATGCTCTTCAACAAAGGTCTGAGTCATTTAATTATAGTGAAATATACGAAACCTTGGGTTTGTTCTGTATGTTTTTAATTTATTTTCATCGAAGTTTTGTTTTCAGTAAAGCGTTTGCATCCGAACGATCTGATCCCGCAAACATCATGTTTTATCATTATTTCTTTTGAGTGTTTGCGTATTATCAACCTGGTATTATCCTGTAAACGAATACAACTCAACTCGTCCTGGCAATGCCCTTGCAAACATTTACGAAACAACTTAAATTGTGTCATCGTTCACAGTTTGTTGTAATTCTGCCCACCATTTTAATTTCATTGTAGTAAAATCCACAAAGCTTTGTTTATAGATGGAAGGTTTCCCTCCAAACAGCTCCCACGTAGTTAAGACTAAAGGGTTTTTTTGGCTTGTCAGTGCTCCCGAATTGAACTTTTATTTTATCCTATTTGTTTTATCCTCAGTACGTTTACGTTTTAGTTAGCCTTTTTTCGAGTGACTGCATCTAAACTGAGGCAAGTGAAGCCTGGTAGTCATCGAAGGCGAATGAGTGCTTTGACGAGCTCTCAAATCTTCAATTACGGTTGGTGTTTTATTTTGGTAGAAAATAGTGTTCCTTTCATATTTCTCACTAGTACGCGAGGACACATCATGATTTGAGGAAAAAAGAAACACTGCTCAAGGGGGACAGCTCGGTCTCAATCTGACCCATTTTTGGGGGGAATTTCACCAAGAAAATGTAGTTGTATTGAACAAGGTCTACAGAATTACTCCTCCTTAATAAGACACGTCTGAGATGCTTTGGTAATTACACTCAAAATTGACGATGGCAACAGTGCACCCAGCATGGAAACAGGAAGACAAAACGCAGAATGGAGAAATTTATAGAGCCATACATACCATGGACACGGATTGTGTTATCTTGCTCTTGGTCAAGAGTGTTTGTGATTACCAATAACAAAACTGATAAATGAAGCCAGAGTTTTCAGAGATGAGTAAGCAAGTGATCGTGAAAACGCCTTCAAACCTGAGCTCTTATCAACACGTAAAGAACATGTATTTTGTTGTTTGACACACAGGTGACAAGTGTCAAAAACAAGTTAAGGGTTATTTACATTTATAAAACATGATTATATTAATCGCCCGCTAATTGGTTCCCTAATCTGGTTTGCATGAAATTACGTGTCATATTTCATTTTTAAACGCAACCCATCTGGAAGGCAAGAAGTATAAGGAAAGTATAAATTTCTAAATTAACTAATTTGACTTCGCTGACGTTTAATAAATATATAAATGGTGGACCGTCTAAATTTCAAGTTCTGTTAATTAAATGTCTAACATACCAAACTGACATATAGGGTTTTCGAGATGGATCTTTTCCAAAACCGTATTTACCGTTCTTTAATAAAATTTTCTTTGGTTTTGTTGGCGAATGAATCGCTATTTTTTGAGTTTTTCGCATAGTGTGGGGCTTTTGTTGTTGGCAGTTTCTCATAAAAAAATAAAAATTTAGAACAATTTCCCGCCACTCAAATTATATTTTGCAAACTCTATTAGTTTCTCTGTTGAACCCTAAGTTACGAAACCAACTCCTGCACCACGAACAAATATTACAATACACATCAAATTTACAGCATATCGGTGTTCATTTTTCCGTCGAAAAATTAAAGATATTACTTATAAATGCTGATAAATCATACAATCAGCTCTCAGAATCGTCGAATCGCAAATTTTGTTGCTGAAGTTCCGCTGCAACGTTGCAATAATTTACAATAATTTCATAGCATAACATAACATTTATTCACACGGAACTCTTAACAACTAGGACGAATGAATTGTCAGGACCTACCTTGATATTATAATGGTAGAACTCCTGGCTGATAACAAAGTTTCCTGGCTGGTTAAACTTGTCGGTGTTTATCAACTCACATGTGTGTTTTCCATGTGCTTGGTTACCGAAGTTAACAGAGAAACAGTTGTGATGGTTGATGCATTCGAAAGTACATTCACCAAGACTTGAAACCTGCAAACTTTCTAGCAATGAAACATTTAGTCTCGTAAATGGATTGCCCACAAACTGAGCGAAACTCACTCCCGTGTTAGTTCTTTTATAAACCTGGCAGTTTACTCTTGATGAGTTGAAAGAAGTTTGAATGATGAATAGAATCAAAGCTGTTCCAATCCAAGATGGAAGTTCCATGTTCAGAAGACGAGGCGCAAAGCCGCGATTAATTCGATGAATGTTACAAGCTATTATAAAATAATTGAGCCACTACGCGCGCTCTCATTGGTCGATAGGTGTGTTCAGATGAGAGTATGTAAACACGGTTGTGAAGTTTTAGATTCGTGCGTATTTTTGAGAACTATTTTATAAAAGCAATAGAGTACTTTTTCCGTGTTTATATAGCCTCATCTAAACACTCGGAGGGTTGAGAGAATTCTTGAAAGTTATGCAAACCCTCGACTACGTCTCGGGTACGCCGGTTTGCATAACTGTCTCGAATTCTCCCAACCCTCCTCGTATTTAGATGAGGCTATATAAACACGGAAAAAATGCTTTATTGCTTAACTGTAAACAGCCTCAGTGGGCAAGTCGCCTTGGCGTTTACTTGCGACAGCACTACATGGATCTTCCTTAGCTTAAATAATTAACAAGCCCGTCTTAAGTAATACAATTTCAAAGTACCAATTGGCTTCATCGCACGCGGAAAAGGAGTAATGAAAATAAAATTTACCACCGTAATTAACTTTAAAACGTCATTCAGTAGGAAGTCATTACTCTTTACCATAGGTATAATAATCAATAGGTATAATAATCAATTTATCCGAGCGGTTAATTTGGAGCGTACTTTCTTCGGTAATCCTTATCATATCAGGATTGTTTTTTTTTTACGTGATAAGTATACTGAATGTTAAAAGGACGGAAAAAATATATAGAGAGAACGAATAATCGCTAGAAAAAGCGGGCATCCCAAAGTGACGTAACGTTCTTCCTTTTTTTAAAGATCGGCCTGAGGCTTGCTCTTATCAAGAAATTTTAACACTGAACCAGTTAAAGATGGCTTGTACTTACTCTTGGCTTGTCAATCTAGATAAATAATTTGTTTCTCTCGAGAGTATTGGTTCTCCAAGGACCCAACTGAACGTTTTGTGAGGCAAAAGACCAATGCTTTATTTTCTATGTTAAATTTGAATCTGAACATTACTTGATTGTATACAGCACGAAATCAAGCAAATATGTTTTGTAAATTTACCATTTATTTAAAAGTGGTCAAAATACGCAAAGGATAAACTTCACACTACACTGATTGGCGGTGAAGTGGGTTCAAAGCTACTAGAGCTGTTTATAGGAACTGTTCTATGATATAAGATATGTAAACTGTAACTATAGTCAAGTACATAGTTATCGATCGAACTACTGTGGCATAATTATAAACGTTAAGCAGTCAACGATACTCTATCAAGGTTCAACAAGCTGTGCCAACTTTAAGGAAAAGATGACTACATTTTTAATGAATATTGCTGAATTGGTCATGCTGCTTACATAAAGATTAAAATTTCTACTATGTTAACGACTGAGGTGGCCTCCGCTAAAAGCCTGTTGGTTTTTTGGAGGTCTCCTCGCCCTATCAAAATTGTTCTTATTATATATGCCGTTCTTTTTTAATGTGTGGGAAATAAATGATGATGATGATGATGATGGTGGTGAATTTCACGCTATCACCTCTTAGTAACAAAGGTTGTTAGGTATTTCCGAGACTGAAATGTTTTAAAATTGTCCACGATTTTTCCTCAAAGCCCACTGGAGTTAGGTGTTTAATACACACTGTATGTATCATTCATATATTATGCGACAGAGGTAGTGATATGTATCCCGACATGGATAATCTCCCCATTGTATTGCTTGCATAGCTGCACAGTCCTCGTTGTTGCGATAATCATTCGGTTCGTCGGACTCCCAATCAGTGAATGATACGTATGAATTATCAATCCACTCAAACACACCTTCCCTATTAATATCGTTGAATCCTATCCACAGACGTGAGTTAGAAAAGAGCTGCGCGTAAAGAAACTGGTTCTCTTCGGAGCTGTGAATGGACGCGAGGCTTCCGTTCAAATTTTTACACGCTTCTTGTGCGCTGTGCCAAAATTTCGAATTCTCAAACTTCTTAAAACAGGAATAGTTGAACTCGAGCCATCCAGTGGGACAGGAGACTGTATAAAAAGAAAACAAGGTTAAATGATGATACCCGAAAAGTTTATATGCTTCGTTTCCCCTTACAGTAACAGTTCCTGTTTTTCTCATACGGCGTGTGCATTTTAGACGTTTGATCTTCAGTGGAACCTCTACTAACGGCCATCTCTCTACAGCGGCCACATATTTTTGTTCCAGTCGAGAGATTTGCTTTCATTTTAATCTCCCAACAATGGCTACCTCTCGACAGTGGCCAGTTAATTCTGTCCCGAAGCTGGCCGTTGTAGAATATAACAGGTTTCTTAGCAAACTTCAAGATATCAAATTGATTAGTTTCCGCACACCTGGCCTGGGTTGTTCGGAAGGTGGAGAACGCTATCCACCGGATAAATCACTATCCAGCGGATAGCGTGGTTTGTTTTCTTAACACTTATCCATTGGATAGCGATTTATGCGGTGGATAGCGTTATCCACCCTTCGAACAACTGGGGCCTGCTCATTATATTATCGGTATTCAAGGGATCATCAGCTTTGACTCCGTGAATCAAGATGTTCGATTGTATATTGTTTCAGGTCTTTAACTTCCAACTCCCCCTCCCCTCTCCCCCATCCTTTACCCTGGTTTGCCCCACCCACAGCCCCACCGGACCAACACACGATGAAATGCAACGGACCGTGGGGAAGACAAAATCATAATTGATTTGCTAATAAACCAACACGAAACGAAAGCCAAAAGATTACTTCAAAACCAAGAGAGAATTATCTAAAACATCCTCTTTTGTGACAGCCTGTAGCTATAACATCGTTGTATGCTATCACCTCATCTTTTCTAGTTCAGTTAGAAACAAAGCTATTCCCTTACAAGTTTCACAATATTTTCCTATGAATCCAGGCTTGCAAGAGCAAGTAAATCTTTCCTTCGTTACGTCACAGGTCTCGTCACATGTCCCTCCATGAAGGCAAGGTAGTGTTCCACAGCATCCATTTTGACATTGGTTGGACTGGGCGTCGGCCTGTAAAAGTTCAACCATTTATGGTTGACAATGAACGAAACATTGTCAGATAGATTCCATGAGGGGGTATTTTACTCTAAGTCCCTCGCCACTAGACCTCTAGTTAGTCGAGTCGACTTTTACCAAGACGAGTCGTCACGACTCGAGTCGACTCGAGTCGAGTCGCCGACTTTTCTTAACCTACCCCATGTCCTTGGTGTATTTTACGCTAAGTCCCTCGCCACTAGACTTCCAATAAGTCGAGTCGACTTTTACCAAGACAAGTCGTCACGACTCGAGTCGACTCGAATCGAGTCGCCGACTTTTCTTACCCTACCCCATGTCCTTGGTGTATTTTACGCTAAGTCCCTCGCCACTAGACTTCCAATAAGTGGAGTCGACTTTTACCAAGACGAGTCGTCACGACTCGAGTCGACTCGAGTCGAGTCGCCGACTTTTCTTACCCTACCCCATATCCTTGGGGTATTTTACGCTAAGTCCCTCGCCACTAGACCTCTAGTTAGTCGAGTCGACTTTTACCAAGACGAGTCGTCACGACTCGAGTCGACTCGAGTCGAGTCGCCGACTTTTCTTACCCTACCCCATGTCCTTGGTGTATTTTACGCTAAGTCTCTCGCCACTAGATTTCCGGTGACTCGAGTCGATACCAACCATAGACGACTCGACTCTATGCGGGTATATTGGACAACCCTCAATTAATTATATATGCCTAGTTGTTATATAGTCCAACGGTTTTTCAAACATTATGTAACTGACGATGATGTTCGTAACATCGAAACATGTCTTTTAGATTAAAAAATGTCGTAATCTTCTTAAAAATAACGAATAACTATTATATCTAGCGAAAGACTAAAAAAAATCTCACATAGAAGCTCCTGCGTTGTGATAACAAATTCAAGGCAGATTTTCAGTTGAAGTACATGTTGGTCAAAGTTATGTATATTCCTTACCTTAATGTCGTAGTTAACAACAAGATCATAGTACTGGGATCCCTGTACAGGCTTCAACGCACTGGAATTGGTATGTCTGTTTTCTTCATTCAGTTCACAGTTTTTTTCGATCATATTTGTGAGATAGTTGAAAGAGATACAGCGACAGTCACACCGACATTTTCTAAAGCATTCGATTGGATCTGTGACTGTAAAGTTATCAAACACGTGACCAAGAAGGGCGTGGCTGTTTACCATGTGTCTTCCAGGAGCGAAGAAGAATGCGCCTGCTAGACAGTAGTCACTGGAACACAGGCCCCCCGTCTGTACTGCATGGAGAATAACTTGAACAGCTGTTGTGACGAGAAGGTTCTTGAGTAATTCCAGATACATGTCTTGACTTTACATAGACTAGTAGAGAAATGAAACAACAACAATTATCTTTCATTTTTAACAAATAGTGAGGGTGAAGTGAATTTTTGAGCTATGCAAGGAATTTGCTCTTTTTAATAAGGTTACGTCCTCACCGTGACATCATTGGAGGCGAAGGAACGTTGTAAAGACATTGATGATTATCGCGGTCATATACACAACTTAGACAGCGGTGAACACGGTTAAAGCCTGAAAAAAATTCCTGCTTGAACGGGATTCGAATCCATGACCTCTGCGATACCGGTGCAGTGATCAACTTACTGAGCTACTAAGCCAACTGAGAGCTGGTCACTTTGTGAATTCGTAATACACCGTAGATGGTAAAGAATGCAAATTAATATATTAAAGATCATTTGAACTGCAGAGATTGATGATCATCTTAGTGTCTTCATATCTTTCTCCGCAGTTCAAATATATGACCTTTCATGTGCGTATTTGTAAACGTCGGGAATTAAGAATACCCTCCATTTTGGAATTTCGAAACAAATTCACTAAAATTATATTGATTTAAATTTCGGTTTTCATGCAAGAAAATTTGAAAGGAGCAAATCGTATCTGTAAAGAAATGATTGTCATTTAAACACCCAGTTTGATTAAACTCTTGGTGAATTTATTCTTCCACTGTTTTGTCGCGAAAAAATAAAACACGGTAGACTGTGTAATGGAATTCATGAGGGGACGCAAGCGGCGAAAACTGGAAGTATCACTTCACGCAGAAAGATTTGTCTGCGGTCAGCAATGGCGTGATTTCCTGTCAATTAAAGCGTTGGTCGGCTGTCATCTCTCTCCCTCTGAGACATCTGGCATATGTTGTTATCAAATCTGTGTCAAACCTACGCTTAAAAAGAAACATCTCGTCGCGAGGCCTAATGTGGCTAAAAACAGGATTGCAAAGGCGCCAAATATGAAAGGTTTCGCGCTCTTCACTCGCGCCATCAACGGGGATGTATCCTTACTTGCACCAGACAAATACCGGTATGTCCTAAGTAGCAGTATTTGTAGAGAACGCCCAGGTTAGAAACATTTAGTTGTGTCGAGTTTCCCCGATGAATTTTGATCTGAAGAAGTTCACTTCGGCTGGCCGATGGAGACAGTTGTGACGGTAAGACCTACTTTGAATAAATACTTTGAAATTGCGGCTTCGTCAGTTCCTTTGCTGGCCGTTTTGTTAGCCAACAGCTAGAAAAGAACTCATTGTCGGAAGACAGTGCGTTTGCATGTTAATAATTATTCGAGGACGTTTACAAATGCAGTGTCCAGTGGAACCGCCAACTAACGTGGATGACAAAAAGGTCAACGGATCGTAATTTCATCACCAGCTGGTGGAACGAGAGGTCGGATTTGCTCTGAGGTTTCACCGAATCTGCAAGATAGGTAGTTGAATGTTTTGTTCGCCAGGACTAGCGGGTGAACCACCTCAAACAGTTTATGTGACTCAAAAGAAATAATCACGCAGCTAATGTTTTTGTTCATAAGAACTGGCTGGTGATCCACCTCAAACAATTAGGATGTAAATGCGAAACAAATAATGACGCAGCTAAATATTTTGTTCCTCACAATTGGCGGGTTTCCCACCTTAAACAGTTTGATGTAACGCGAAAAAAATAATCACGCAGCTTAATGTTTTGTTCATCAGAACTGGCGGGTGGCACACCTCAAACAGTTTGATGTAATGCGAAAAAAAATGTTCACGCAGCTTAATATTTTGTTCATCAGAACTGGCGGGTGGCACACCTCAAACAGTTTGATGTAACGCGAAAAAAATAATCACGCAGCTTAATGTTTTGTTCATCAGAACTGGCGGGTGGCACACCTCAAACAGTTTGATGTAATGCGAAAAAAAATGTTCACGCAGCTTAATATTTTGTTCATCAGAACTGGCGGGTGGCACACCTCAAACAGTTTGATGTAATGCGAAAAAAAATGTTCACGCAGCTTAATATTTTGTTCATCAGAACTGGCGGGTGGCACACCTCAAACATGTTGATGTAACTCGAAAAAAATAATCATACAGCAGCTTAATGTTTTGTTCATCAGAACTGGCGGGTGGCACACCTCAAACAGTTTGATGTAATTCGAAAAAAAATGTTCACGCATCTTAATGTTTTGTTCATGAGAACTGGCGGGTGGCACACCTCAAACAGTTTGATGTAATTCGAAAAAAATGTTCACGCATCTTAATATTTTGTTCATCACACTGGCGGGTGGCACACCTCAAACAGTTTGATGTAACTCGAAAAAAATAATCATACAGCTTAATGTTTTGTTCATCAGAACTGGCGGGTGGCACACCTCAAACAGTTTGATGTAATTCGAAAAAAATGTTCACGCATCTTAATATTTTGTTCATCACACTGGCGGGTGGCACACCTCAAACAGTTTGATGTAACGCGAAAAAAATAATCACGCAGCTTAATGTTTTGTTCATCAGAACTGGCGGGTGGCACACCTCAAACAGTTTGATGTAATTCGAAAAAAATGTTCACGCATCTTAATATTTTGTTCATCACACTGGCGGGTGGCACACCTCAAACAGTTTGATGTAACTCGAAAAAAATAATCATACAGCTTAATGTTTTGTTCATCAGAACTGGCGGGTGGCACACCTCAAACAGTTTGATGTAATTCGAAAAAAATGTTCACGCATCTTAATATTTTGTTCATCACACTGGCGGGTGGCACACCTCAAACAGTTTGATGTAATTCGAAAAAATTAATCATACAGCTTAATGTTTTGTTCATCAGAACTGGCGGGTGGCACACCTCAAACAGTTTGATGTAATTCGAAAAAAATGTTCACGCATCTTAATATTTTGTTCATCACACTGGCGGGTGGCACACCTGAAACAGTTTGATGTAACGCGAAAAAAATAATCACGCAGCTTAATGTTTTGTTCATCAGAACTGGCGGGTGGCACACCTCAAACAGTTTGATGTAATGCGAAAAAAAATGTTCACGCAGCTTAATATTTTGTTCATCAGAACTGGCGGGTGGCACACCTCAAACAGTTTGATGTAACGCGAAAAAAATAATCACGCAGCTTAATGTTTTGTTCATCAGAACTGGCGGGTGGCACACCTCAAACAGTTTGATGTAATGCGAAAAAAAATGTTCACGCAGCTTAATATTTTGTTCATCAGAACTGGCGGGTGGCACACCTCAAACAGTTTGATGTAATGCGAAAAAAATGTTCACGCATCTTAATGTTTTGTTCATGAGAACTGGCGGGTGGCACACCTCAAACAGTTTGATGTAATTCGAAAAAAATGTTCACGCATCTTAATATTTTGTTCATCACACTGGCGGGTGGCACACCTCAAACAGTTTGATGTAACTCGAAAAAAATAATCATACAGCTTAATGTTTTGTTCATCAGAACTGGCGGGTGGCACACCTCAGACAGTTTGATGTAAATAATAATAAAATGTAAAAGCGTTCTCTGGTTAAAAACGGTTAAAAACAAACATAAGCTTTCAGCTTTCAGTCTATAGCCTTTAGCGAAATAAAAAATGTAAGCACGTGGACGGAATATATACGAAAAGGGTGCGAAAAAATTATTATAAGAGTGTAATACAAAAAGAGGTGTAAAAAAGGAGTGAAAAATATTGTAAAAAAGGGACTAATTACAATAAAATGGAGTATTGCCTAGGCAACGGCTTAGAGTTATTTTCCGCGTCGAACGTTTTTGCTGTATGCCATGATTCTAGTGTAATTGCCTTTGTAGCGAGGCGTTACCGGTAATCATTTGCTAACGCATCAGGCATATTTCAATAGCCAGCACGAAAACACTACCATAGCTACCAATGCCAACTGGATCTAGAGAAAAGTATTCAATTAGGTATTCTGGGTTAAGATTTTTGCTCTTGGTGAACACACGTTTTCCTGTTGGACCTTCATTGCGATTGTGTTGAAAATTAATCTTCGTTCCTCATGAGATTCAAACTCTAAAAGCTTTCTCCGTTTCTTATTCTAATCGTTTTTGAGAAGAAATCCATTTTGAAGGAGGCGAGAGCGGTTTTTCTTGTTCCGTGATTTGAAACTCCGATTGCTTCAGCGTTCGGTTCGCTTCCTGTCGTGCAGTGGTCTCTGCAGACTTATTCCTTCGTGACATATCAAGTCGCCCTTTGTCCAATCCTTTCGAAATTCTGTCTTCAATATTTCTTCGGGCATGTATTTACGAGACCAAATGGAAAACGAACGGTACATCTAAGGTGTAGAAGTACTTCAAAAATAACTGTGTCATTATTATCGTCCATCGCTCAAGGGCTGAATTAAAGAAACTATTCTTTGTGGTTGAAAAAAAAATCACACGCAGAATAAATTTTGATAACGCGTATCAGTTGGCTCTTTGTATATTTATTCCACCTCATCTGGTCTTCTTCAGATCTAATGACATTAATATGACAGTAAAACAGATTACAACACCTTGCCCGGCTCACCTTTGGTAATTACACTCAAAATTGACGATGGCAACAGTGCACCCAGCATGGAAACAGGAAGACAAAACGCAGAATGGAGAAATTTATAGAGCCATACATACCATGGACACGGATTGTGTTATCTTGCTCTTGGTCAAGAGTGTTTGTGATTACCAATAACAAAACTGATAAATGAAGCCAGAGTTTTCAGAGATGAGTAAGCAAGTGATCGTGAAAACGCCTTCAAACCTGAGCTCTTATCAACACGTAAAGAACATGTATTTTGTTGTTTGACACACAGGTGACAAGTGTCAAAAACAAGTTAAGGGTTATTTACATTTATAAAACATGATTATATTACTCGCCCGCTAATTGGTTCCCTAATCTGGTTTGCATGAAATTACGTGTCATATTATCATTGGCTATGTTTTATAATTAAAGAATCCTGCGGGCAGATTCTCAGGTGATTGAACAATTTACATAGCAGGAGCAAATCGTATCTGTAAAGAAATGATTGTCATGTAAACACCCAGTTTGATTCAGAACTCTTGTTGAATTTATTCTTCCACTGTTTGTCGCGAAAAAATAAAACACGGTAGACTGTGTAACAGAATTCGAACACAACATAATTCACTCGGACAATAAAACTTTACTAACATTGCTCCTGTGTAGTTTAGACTTTCACTGTCTGAATTGATCAAATGTCGCTGAGTCAAATACAATTAATTATTTAAACTGAATCTGGAACCATCCACCTGCTGCCAACATGACGAAACAATTTCAAGTGTAAGACTGCACGGTTTGTAATCTGCCAATCATTTGTTGCAATGCTCTTCAACAAAGGTCTGAGTTATTTAATTATAGTGAAATATACGAAACCTTGTGTTTGTTCTGTATGTTTTTAATTTATTTTCATCGAAGCTTTGTTTTCCAAGCGTTTGCTCCCGAACGATCTGATCCAAACATCATGTTTTATCATTATTTCTTTTGAGTGTTTGCGTATTATTAGCCTGGCATTATCCTGTAGACAAATACAACTCAACTCGTCCTGGCAATGCCCTTGCAATGCCCTTGCATCATTGACGAATCAACTTAAATTGTTCCATGGTTCACAGTTTTTTGTTTTTCTGCCCACCATTTTAATTTCATTGTAGTAAAATCCACAAAGCTTTGTTTATAGATGCATGGAAGGTTTCCCTCTCATCAGCTCCCACGTAGTTAAGACTAAAGAGTTTTTTGGCTTGTCAGTGCTCCCGAATTGAACTTTTATTTTATCCTATTTGTTTTATCCTCAGTATATTTACGTTTTAGTTAGCCTTTTTTTGAGTGACTGCATCTAAACTGAGGCAAGTGAAGCCTGGTAGTCATCGAAGGCGAATGAGTGCTTTGACGAGCTCTCAAATCTTCAATTACGGTTGGTGTTTTATTTTGGTAGAAAATAGTGCTCCTTTCATATTTCTCACTAGTACGCGAGGACACATCATGATTTGAGGAAAAAAGAAACACTGCTCAAGGGGGACAGCTCGGTCTCAATCTGACCCATTTTTGGGGGGAATTTCACCAAGAAAATGTAGTTGTATTGAACAAGGTCTACAGAATTACTCCTCCTTAATAAGACACGTCTGAGATGCTTTGGTAATTACACTCAAAATTGACGATGGCAACAGTGCACCCAGCATGGAAACAGGAAGACAAAACGCAGAATGGAGAAATTTATAGAGCCATACATACCATGGACACGGATTGTGTTATCTTGCTCTTGGTCAAGAGTGTTTGTGATTACCAATAACAAAACTGATAAATGAAGCCAGTGTTTTCAGAGATGAGTAAGCAAGTGATCGTGAAAACGCCTTCAAACCTGAGCTCTTATCAACACGTAAAGAACATGTATTTTGTTGTTTGACACACAGGTGACAAGTGTCAGAAACAAGTTAAGGGTTATTTACATTTATAAAACATGATTATATTACTCGCCCGCTAATTGGTTCCCTAATCTGGTTTGCATGAAATTACGTGTCATATTATCATTGGCTATGTTTTATAATTAAAGAATCCTGCGGGCAGATTCTCAGGTGATTGAACAATTTACATAGCAGGAGCAAATCGTATCTGTAAAGAAATGATTGTCATGTAAACACCCAGTTTGATTCAGAACTCTTGTTGAATTTATTCTTCCACTGTTTGTCGCGAAAAAATAAAACACGGTAGACTGTGTAACAGAATTCGAACACAACATAATTCACTCGGACAATAAAACTTTACTAACATTGCTCCTGTGTAGTTTAGACTTTCACTGTCTGAATTGATCAAATGTCGCTGAGTCAAATACAATTAATTATTTAAACTGAATCTGGAACCATCGACCGGCTGCCAACATGAGGAAACAATTTCAAGTATAAGACTGCACGGTTTGTAATCTGCCAATCATTTGTTGCAATGCTCTTCAACAAAGGTCTGAGTCATTTAATTATAGTGAAATATACGAAACCTTGGGTTTGTTCTGTATGTTTTTAATTTATTTTCATCGAAGTTTTGTTTTCAGTCAAGCGTTTGCATCCGAACGATCTGATCCCGCAAACATCATGTTTTATCATTATTTCTTTTGAGTGTTTGCGTATTATCAACCTGGTATTATCCTGTAAACGAATACAACTCAACTCGTCCTGGCAATGCCCTTGCAAACATTTACGAAACAACTTAAATTGTGTCATCGTTCACAGTTTGTTGTAATTCTGCCCACCATTTTAATTTCATTGTAGTAAAATCCACAAAGCTTTGTTTATAGATGGAAGGTTTCCCTCCAAACAGCTCCCACGTAGTTAAGACTAAAGGGTTTTTTTGGCTTGTCAGTGCTCCCGAATTGAACTTTTATTTTATCCTATTTGTTTTATCCTCAGTACGTTTACGTTTTAGTTAGCCTTTTTTCGAGTGACTGCATCTAAACTGAGGCAAGTGAAGCCTGGTAGTCATCGAAGGCGAATGAGTGCTTTGACGAGCTCTCAAATCTTCAATTACGGTTGGTGTTTTATTTTGGTAGAAAATAGTGCTCCTTTCATATTTCTCACTAGTACGCGAGGACACATCATGATTTGAGGAAAAAAGAAACACTGCTCAAGGGGGACAGCTCGGTCTCAATCTGACCCATTTTTGGGGGGAATTTCACCAAGAAAATGTAGTTGTATTGAACAAGGTCTACAGAATTACTCCTCCTTAATAAGACACGTCTGAGATGCTTTGGTAATTACACTCAAAATTGACGATGGCAACAGTGCACCCAGCATGGAAACAGGAAGACAAAACGCAGAATGGAGAAATTTATAGAGCCATACATACCATGGACACGGATTGTGTTATCTTGCTCTTGGTCAAGAGTGTTTGTGATTACCAATAACAAAACTGATAAATGAAGCCAGTGTTTTCAGAGATGAGTAAGCAAGTGATCGTGAAAACGCCTTCAAACCTGAGCTCTTATCAACACGTAAAGAACATGTATTTTGTTGTTTGACACACAGGTGACAAGTGTCAGAAACAAGTTAAGGGTTATTTACATTTATAAAACATGATTATATTACTCGCCCGCTAATTGGTTCCCTAATCTGGTTTGCATGAAATTACGTGTCATATTATCATTGGCTATGTTTTATAATTAAAGAATCCTGCGGGCAGATTCTCAGGTGATTGAACAATTTACATAGCAGGAGCAAATCGTATCTGTAAAGAAATGATTGTCATGTAAACACCCAGTTTGATTCAGAACTCTTGTTGAATTTATTCTTCCACTGTTTGTCGCGAAAAAATAAAACACGGTAGACTGTGTAACAGAATTCGAACACAACATAATTCACTCGGACAATAAAACTTTACTAACATTGCTCCTGTGTAGTTTAGACTTTCACTGTCTGAATTGATCAAATGTCGCTGAGTCAAATACAATTAATTATTTAAACTGAATCTGGAACCATCGACCGGCTGCCAACATGAGGAAACAATTTCAAGTATAAGACTGCACGGTTTGTAATCTGCCAATCATTTGTTGCAATGCTCTTCAACAAAGGTCTGAGTCATTTAATTATAGTGAAATATACGAAACCTTGGGTTTGTTCTGTATGTTTTTAATTTATTTTCATCGAAGTTTTGTTTTCAGTCAAGCGTTTGCATCCGAACGATCTGATCCCGCAAACATCATGTTTTATCATTATTTCTTTTGAGTGTTTGCGTATTATCAACCTGGTATTATCCTGTAAACGAATACAACTCAACTCGTCCTGGCAATGCCCTTGCAAACATTTACGAAACAACTTAAATTGTGTCATCGTTCACAGTTTGTTGTAATTCTGCCCACCATTTTAATTTCATTGTAGTAAAATCCACAAAGCTTTGTTTATAGATGGAAGGCCTGTTTCCCTCCAAACAGCTCCCACGTAGTTAAGACTAAAGGGTTTTTTTGGCTTGTCAGTGCTCCCGAATTGAACTTTTATTTTATCCTATTTGTTTTATCCTCAGTACGTTTACGTTTTAGTTAGCCTTTTTTCGAGTGACTGCATCTAAACTAAGGCAAGTGAAGCCTGGTAGTCATCGAAGGCGAATGAGTGCTTTGACGAGCTCTCAAATCTTCAATTACGGTTGGTGTTTTATTTTGGTAGAAAATAGTGTTCCTTTCATATTTCTCACTAGTACGCGAGGACACATCATGATTTGAGGAAAAAAGAAACACTGCTCAAGGGGGACAGCTCGGTCTCAATCTGACCTTTATTCCGTTGCTTTATTCCGTTGCTTTATTCCGTTTGCTTTATTGCTTTGCTTTATTCCGTTGCTGTTGTGGTCGTCTTAAACTCCCTAAAATATCTTGGACTATGCAGGATATGTTTAGGTAGGCACTTTTCTCATGAACATGTAATCCCTAATCTTCATGACCATATAACAGAACTGAAATAACGGCTGAAAAGATCAACACTAAAAACTTAATACACCTCTCAGGTCAAATCCACAAGACTTCTAAATATATTGCAATTAGAACGGACCAATTTAAGGTTGTCGGGCAAAACCCGTTCGAACTGGCTGAAAAATTGTTCAAATATCGAAATGTGGTTGGGATAAACTCAAACTTCAGTACGCAACGAAAGTTTCGTGTTACCACACCAATCGTTTTGCAAATGAATCTAGCTCGCACAGCAAGATATTTCAAAGACTATTGTCTTGATATAAACTTCTTCATTTATCGCTGCAAAAATGTCGTCGGAATTCACTGCCCCATATGCATACGTTGATCTCTACATTTTGCATTCGGCTGTAGTTCTTGGCGATTCAAGCTTTGTTTTTTGAAAGAGAATGAAAAAATTAACGTAACTGAGAATCAATAAGTTAAACTCACTCATACACGTACAGGAACACAAACTGTTGCTCTCTAGCATATATAACAGATGATACAGCCATGAATTGTTCGAGAATTTTAACTTACCTTTGGCGATGTTGATAAATGAGTTTTTTTCTTCTGAAAACGTCATGACCAATGTGAAGGTTCCAATAACCAAGAAACAACAATTTGTTTGTTTTAATTTTGTTTGTTTCGCTTTCTCTTATGACAACTGCCAGCACTATGATGGGCTCCTGCAACACAGTGACTATTAGTATTCAATGCAAAGTTTTTTTTTTGTAGAACTACAGAACAAACCATGCCGGACATGGAGGATGATCCGCCTGTGGCAACGGCTCCGCGAGATCAGATCACAGTGCTTTGACAGCGAAATGATCGAAAGCTACTAGAACCGTGTTGACATCACCTGCTTTCCTTTCCGCTGAATATCAATGATAGCGTGCGGTTGGAAATACACAAAAAAAGCTAATTAAAAAAACCCTGATGATTATAATTTTAGCATAATTTTAATAAATAATAATAATAAAAAAGTTGTTGTTAGCAGGCTATACTCTTTTTTCATTTCGGTAAGAATACTGTTTTTCCGGCCCAGGCTGAATATTCGTATTTTCCTTCCCATTTTAGGCTGGAAATATTTTTGTAAAAATTCTTAGATGATATAGGAATACAAAGACTATGCCGGAAAAAACGACAGATTATCTCTCATATCCAGTGATATTGGTGGCGTTGAAGTAATTTTGGAGCTAGATTACAGGCACTTAAGTCTGATTTGATGCACATAACGTCTTTCGGAAATCTTATTAGCATCGAAAATACGGCTAGTGCTTTTGGCTATATTTTTACCACTTAGAGAATGAAGAATTTTATGCGGTTTAGTTAAAAATACATATCTTTCGTAATTTTTGACAATTTTTTAACCAAAATTGGAATTTATTGCCTAATTCCTAGTATATTTCACTTATCTTTTTCGTTTCTATTTGTTTGGTTCGAAAAATAATTAGTAGTTTGATATCACAGCTGATCCCAGGCCCTAGCTCCCCGCGGTTTCTGCCTAACCGGAAGTGAACTTCACGTTTTTTCAGATGGCTAAAACGGGGTAATAAAAACCAACGACATCGAATATCACGATCTCATGTAGATTCTATCAAACAAATTACAAAAAAAAAAAAATCTGTCCTAAACACTTTAAATTCTTACTTGGGTTCTCCTGTACCGTGAAATTCTTGCCTGGGCCCATGGTCTCTTGAGATGTGTGTGTGTGTGTGTGTTAAAAATTTGTAGAAATGTGAGATACAACAACATGAAGACAAAAAGAAGAGGGAAAATTGCGGCGTCGATAATAGAAAAAAGTGCGTCAAATTAAGCAGCCTGGATAAATAGCGGTGAAAAAATCGTTGCTGTATATATGACAATGTTCTCTGTAACAAAGGTCTGGAAAAGAATCAAGAAAACTTGCCCACATGAGCCAGGAAATATTCCCCGACGGGCCTAAAGGACGTCTGCATGGATCCGAGACATCGCCCTATACATAACCTGCTGAGATTTTATGTATTTTCCCGTGAAGCACACGTTCAGTTCAGGAGAATTTCAACCAGCTGACTTTCCTTGCGCTCATAGTCTCAAGATCAAGAAATTAAAGGTTCGAAATTGGTTTGCCTTTAAAAAAAACCCTAGTAAGAAAAAGTACACTCTTTTTTTCCATAATAATATTTTAAAAATAGACCTGAGGCTGAGGTTTTGGAGAGAATATAATTTTGCGTGTTAAAAATTTGTAAATAAGCTTAAATACAATTCTTTTATATGTTTTTAATTAAAACAACATAGTCGGAAGCTGGGAGGAGCCACTAAACATTGATTGACGATAGTGAAAAACGCATTTGTCGGTTGAGCTTTGAATTTTAGAGCCTCCATGTTATTGAAAGGCACAGTAAGGCAAAACTAGCTAAAAAGCAACAAAACCTGGCATGCTCGATGCTAAAAACATTTCTGTAAGAAGTTATGTGCGTCATATCAGGCTGGCTCCATCCAGACACTCGAAAAAAGAAATGCATACGCTATAATCTAAGAATATTCAAAAGAACATTTTCAGCCTAATATCAGCAGAAAAATAAGAATATTCAGCCTCGGCGGAAAAAACAATATTCTTATAAAAAAAGAGTGTACTCTCTTTGAGCATGATGGAAAACGTGACCTGAAATCGCTCATTGATGTTGCATTGGTCACGTTTTCCTTTTTGCGCACGTCACGGCACATCCTGCGTGATTGACGTAAGCTTTGGTTATTATGCAAGCCAATGAGGTGTTAATTTTCACTTACAAAAATAAGCATTGCACAAGAAATGCGTTACATGTGGACTACACACAGTACGTTCGTGTTAAGCAGAGAGCAGATAGCCGGCAGATAGCGTGTATTTTAGCGAATTATATCCAACATGCGCTGCACAAAATTCGAAGTAACAATCTTGCTTGGAGTAGGAATATTTCTCATCGGTACAATTAGCCTGATTGCTGTTACTGTGCACAAAGTTTTTCCTGCGCGCGAAGAGCAAAGCTTGAAAGCAATAAACTGTACTATCACTTCTGGTAATATGGAAGCTAAAACAAAGTGCCAGCATAAAAAACATGATGATTCGACTTATCCATGCCTGAGGGTTTATGTTTTGTGTGGAAAAGACGCGAGGAGAAATGATTCTTTGGCGAAGGTGCAGCCCCAGTTGTTACTGAGGGATTTTCACAGCCTCCGGAAACAGGTACGTGCAAATCTGTTTGTACTCGTTGTTTCTTCCAAATTTTGGTTCTTTTTAGCTTTTTTGCGACGCATATTTAAGAATTTTGAAAATTTGTATTTGTCTTGTGGGAGAGTCTCACTTTCTATATTTTAGCGCTCTATATGATAACTGTATTCTAAATATAATTTGCAAAGAGGTCATGTCGCAATTTGAAATTTTGATCTCCATTGTTTCAGAGGATGAGTTTTTAAAAGCTCTTCGTCCTCTTCTCTATTTACGGCCTTACATTTAAAAACTGAGAAACCTCAAATATACATGAAAGCTTGTTGCTTTTTGTATGTTTCTGTTTCCAATGCTTCTGTTGCCGTCTTTTTAATCCAAGAAAACTTTGTACCGTGTAAGCGCGTGCGTTGACTCGCGTGTGTTCTTTCGGGAGGGTCCCGAAGGCCCGGCCTTAAAGCGCAAAAGATATTCCAGACGAGAGTCTGTTGTAGTCGATCTGTTTGTCTCTCCCCAACGCAAAACTGGTGTATTCATGACATGGGAAGACTTCAAGTTTTTGCCTGAGTAAAGAATTTCGATTTCGAGTTTCATTGCAATTTTCCAGTGGCCGCAATGTTCATTGAGTACGTGACAGCTGAAAATGTCACGCAAAAATACAACTTTTAATGAAATGCAGGGGCGTTTCTTTGCCGGGCCCACTGTTCTCCCTTTTTTGGGACAGATTGAATTGGTTACGTAACGTAGAATCCAGGACAGGGCGGGGTCAGGGTTACAACCAGCCAATCACAATGTACATTTCCTGTATTTTATGTTTCACAATATGTTTCACAATATCAACACGTATCAATGTTTCAAATAATACTTTTAACTGTTTCTGGTTCTATCAACATTCTTTTTTCGACCAAAGTTCATTCAAATAGTAACGCTGGAAAATCGTTATCTTTCGAAATAAAGACTGCAGTACTAAACCGGGCACACCCACAGCTTCGCGTGATCATTCATTCGTGAATAAAAAGTTTGCTTGTCACAAAATCGTTCCGGTGAGTCCATTGAGTTTGCGTGACGAGCCTACACCTCACGTGTGTCTATCTTTACGCATACTGTGTCTGATTTTATTTTTCGTCCTTTATCTCCAGTGCACCTATGAACCGGAAGAGTGCCATGACGAGACAGAAAAGGATTCCAAACTGTTGGTGTTATTTCAAAGTCGGAATAGCACTCCTATTGGAACATCCCTACAGTGTTTTTACAACCCAAAAGATCCCGACCAAGTGGTCCGCAAGAAAGCTTCAAAAGAAAGCTACAACAAAACGGTGTTGAACAATGTGATGTGGCCGCTGTGTGTTATATTGCTGGCTGTAGTTGTCACTGCAGTGGCCGCTTGTTTCTTCTCCGCGCGACGTCAGAACGGCTATGAAAGATTGGACGGTTCAACACCATCACTGCAGCAGACTCTCTGAGTACGGAGTAAAACAGAAATAACTTGGTCTTAACCAGTTACGACTTGAGAAAGACTTAATTAAATAAATTAAATATAGAAATCGCTTTTTAGGCAGGCGTCTAAGAGCTACCCCGAAAGGAGAAACTAAGTGCTCGCAAGTTAAGAGCAAGCTTGTCCAGTCAAAATTTGTTGAGAAACCCAAAAGTTATGAAGTTACGAGAAAGTGCCTGACAGCGTTTGCGCTAAAATTCACGTTTTATTTGAACCTCAAGCCATCTTAAGATATACCTATTGCTTGAGACTTTGGTAGTCTCGTGCTTATTTTTTGTATTCGCGACTAAATATTTGTTTTCTCATAACAGAAACTCAGAATATTGTCATTTTTAATTATCTAGTAGAAAATATCCCACTGAAATAGACTTTTCACATCTTCAGATTTCTGAATATATTCATATTGTAAACATTTTCATATACCGTAAGAAAAATATTTATATATAAATATGTAGTTCCTAAATTATTTAATTCCATTGCGAATAAACTTAATATTAATATTTTTAGATCACCCATTGATGGGCGCTATCGACCTCTGAGTATTTATAACAACCGAGGCTCTGGTTTTCTGCCAACCCCTTCCCTCGCCCCCTCAGTATAGAATGTTCACTGGTCCGAAACTGGTACGTCTTTTTTAATTTAAGTTCGATTTAATTAATTTCTAACATCGGGATCCCAAATGTTTACCCAAACGGAAGCAGGGTCAGGTCTGAAGCACCAGATATCGTATATCGGTTCAATTCTGTACTGGAGCAGTACAAATCACAAATGTTTGACCTAAAATAAAGCAAGAGGTTCACAACCCCACCCAAAGTTTCACAAATTCCCCCCAACCGGGCATCCATCTAAACCTCCCAAGGAAATCAAAACAAGAGAAGTTCGAGATTAGTTACAATTTATACATATGTGTTGTTAATTCAAGATCTGTCTTCAGTTCATCCATGGAGATTACACAACATCATACGCCGATTGATTCATTGCTAACTCCAGCCACGAAAACATGTAAACTTGCCAATACAATCTAAGTAAAGTTTCAACATACCCCTCATTCAATTTCAAATATGCCTAAAAACGTTAACACAATGCTTGTTTCAGTGAATCAGTAGTGTTGTTAATGAGCTTTAATCAGGCGTGTGGAAATTTTTTTTAAGTGTTCCGATCACGGAAGGGCTACTTGTGTAGCGCACCAGGAAGACAGACACGGCACCAAGACGAGGCTGAAAACTGTACGTGCTGCTCTATTAACCTCCAGCTTTACAGAGTTGCACATCCTTATTGTTGTCATTTTTTCGTCGAATCGGAGTTAAGATTTCGGCCACGTTTTAGGTTTTGAGAAAAACAACTCTTGAATAATGCGCAAATTGACACTTGTTCCTTTATCGCCATGACGAGGTCATTTTTGCGTGTTGAATCAGAACAAAAGAAGGTGGGATATAATACGGATATGTGTCATCAACACACGGGAGGCAAAATATAAGCTGGTGTCGGAAAAGAGATAGCTCTTTCTGTCATTTCAATCCCAACGGACAGGAGCGGTATCAGAGAACAAAACAAATACAAAGTCATTAAACTTCAAACAATCTAGCAAGGTTGCGGCTAACGATAGCTGGCGTTGTGGGCAAGATGTATGGTAACTACCTAAAAGTCACTGTACTGATCGCGAGTTTGATGTTTATTACGGGGTTCATTGCCCTGATGGTCTTGTCTACAACTAAAGTGCTTCCTGCTCGGAAAGGGTTAAACTTTGAACAAACGACTTGCCGTGTAACACATAGTGAAATATCATGTAGAACAAGCAACTGCAGCGATGATGTTTCTCGATGCCTCAAAGTTTACGTGCTCTGCGGAGATGACGAGCTCGTACACAAGAACATTTCCAGTGACAAACAAACTGGGCATTTGCTACGAAAAGATGTGTACCACTTGAACGACAAGGTAAATATCACACGGATTTCTTATTTGTATTCTTTCATACCATCGTCTTCGGTTCATGATAATTTACATGGACTGATTTGCAAACTTTTATATACAATAACTTTTAATCACAGATGTGGCGTAGTATTGAGTGGAATTTTGTATTGCGTACGATGAGGATTAAATGGTCCTGTACCTGAGTGCAGCTGTCAGATTGTCGTACACTCGCTTTCCAGTCGGTAGCATTACACGAACAATAAATTATTTCAAGTTCTGTTCACTATCTGTAACAATTCGTGCCGCGGCAATCCCGGGAAAATGTGCCTCGAATAATGAGTTTTCGCAAATCCACCTAAAGAAAGCTTCAAAAATAATACCAAAAGTATCTTCAGCTTTCTTTATTATCTTACTACACCATTATGGCTTTTCTTCAAAGAATGTTAAACATTAGGACTGGAGGCACGTAATAGTCAAGGGTTGCATGCAATATTGCACAATGTCACAGCACCTATGCAGTTGTGCATGCAAATTACGAATGTCACATTTGTTTATTCCAGCTTTATTTGGATACAAATAACAATAATATAATAAATCATCAATCTGTTTTTCTCATTATTTCTATTTCCTTGTCTTCTTGAACTGAAAAGAGCCTTAGCTTGGACACAGTCACACAACCGGCTGTGCACGCGACTACTGTTTCAGTGTTGAGTCACGCATTCCGGTCACGTGAGTAAGCTCAAAGGGAACAAGATTTGTCTAGACGAGACGATTTTTTAAAGAGAAAAAAACGATCCAAACCCACGTTCAATTAAGGTCTTTGACCTTCTTCAGGCACTCTCGTCAACACACATAAGTTCTCGTGTGGTGAAAACTTCTCAAATTTTCTTGCTAGTCGACCTGATAGCCATTATGGTCTCCATAGACAGATGATGTCAACCCAAACGTTTTCTCAGCTCTTACATAGCGTAGAAGACACAGTTGACGCAAAACAATAGAGAACAAAAGGACAAAAGAACGAGGAAACAATGAAAACAAAAGGTTTGCGAGGTGGTGTTCCTGTGTCTTTCTTCACCAAGGAGGAGCCGTTTTCTCAGCTTGATAACTCTTGTTCAAAACCACTTCTGGTCGACTGTCTTCTCAATCTTCTGATCAGATGCGAGCGTCGATAGTGCAATTAGCTCAAATTTATATTACGTGAACGTGTGAATGTTTCTAATAAACAGTGTATTTTTTTTAAGCCCTCAGTGATCATGAGACTTGATACAATCGAGATAAGGCTGTCCAAGCGCGTAACATAATTATAAACAATTATTGGATGAGGTTTTTGTGATATCCAGAATAATCAAGGTCGAGGTAAGAGTTATCAGCCGAAGCCGAAGGCTGAGGCTGATAACCCTTACCGAGACCTTGATTATTCTGGATATCACAAAAACCGAATCTAATAATTGTTTTATTATACATTGAACGAACGCAAAAACTTGGAAGTCATGTTTCTGCTTCTTCACTGACGACAAGCAACACGAATCGCGCGAAGTTGACATGATTACCCTTGGAAATCATGCATTGCGCGCGCAACCTACAGATTATTCACTAATCTGTAGGTACAGATTAGTGAATAATCTGTAGGTTGCGCTGTTCCCCAGAATTAACAGTAGGCTTTTAGCCAATGAGAAGACAGATGGTAACTACAATGTATAATAATGTAAACAACTGGCACTGTCAATTTTAAAACAGAATTGGAACACAAAGGGACTGCCCGGTTAAAATTTTCAGGCTTGGCAAATAAGGAGTTTCATTTTTGCAAGTACGAGCATTTCAACAAAGCTTTCTCAGAGCTTCCTTAATAGGCCACACCGCTCCCGTTAATTACTGAGATAAAAATACATTGAAAGTTCATAAACTTCCGATAGGCGATAACTGGCCCTTTCCTTCAATTCTGTAAACCAAGTTAGGTTAGGTCAATTCACTTCCTGTAACAAATCCCATACTTACCGCATAAGACACAATACGTAATCAATACCATACTCTAAAAAAAAGTCAATACCATACTCTGAAATTGTACGAAACTTGGCAGCCGTCATTTGGACGCCTATGGCTCAAATGATAGCTCTAAAATTACTAGGAGGAAAGTAATGTTCGAATGGAGATAGTACATAACCACTTCTCAGCCAAAATAAAAGATAAAAAAATAAAGAAAAATAGATAAATAAATAATAACTAATAGATATATGACATATGCATATGTTTAATATTGGTCTACAAATCCTACTTTTCAGTGTTCCTATAAGATTGCTCCCAATATCAGCAATTCAGACCCAGATTCCAGTCGAAAAACCCTGGAAGAGCTTCAGCTGCAGAAGGGGAAACCTGGATCGACATTCAAGTACTATCGCAATCCTAAAGCCCCGGATGAGGTGGTCTACGAAAATCACAGCAAAGAAGATTACAGAGATGTTGTGTTAAACAGCGTGTTGTGGCCGGTTGCTCTAATTGCACTCTCGATTTTGATACTAATTTCGGCCATGTGCTTTTGGCCAACTCGTAGAGACTACAGAGGAATTCCATGAGTTATTAACAGGACCTTACAGTTGCAAAGGGTCTAGTACCTAGTAGATGTGACAAACGTCAGTGGCTAAATTAGTCCCAGGCTGTCAGAATTCAAGTAAGAGGAGAAGGGCCTGAGTTCGGCTTAGAGGCCAAAAAACAGGGTAAAATTGTAAGAAAATGCCGGATAAAGATTCGAAAGGAAAATGTTGATCGTTATATGAAGTTTATTATATTATTGGATGAAGATTTGAGATCAATCAACCTTATTTTGGAGTGACTAAATAAATAATAATTTTTCGTCAAGAAACTTCTTTAGAGCAATGCTGCATGTACTTACAGGCAACGAGAACGACCAAGTGATTTTTGTTAGGGGTTCGTTTTCTAAATCTGAGCCCTTCCTAGCTGAGTGAGGTGGATCATGAAGAATAAACGGATTTGAAGCTTTCGTTGTTTGTCGATGTAGTTGTTATTGCTGTTTCTGTCATTGCTGTTGCTTAACTCCACGAAGGGCTTTGGAATTTGCATGGCCGTTAAATCGTTAACAACTCAGTGAACTTTAAAAAATAGTATTACAAAGTTCTTCTCCACGTTTGCAAAACGAAAAACAAATGAAGACACTAAGACTTGGTTCTCTGATAAGAACATTTTTCAGTTTTCGATCCTGGGAATGAAGGCTAGAAGGAAATAACTTAGTTGAGAGAGTGCTCTCCACGTCATTTTATTCGTCTGTCCGCTTATACAAAGAGGAAATAAAGGTTTGATCATTTTTCTCTGTTACAATGATCGTGAAGTTAAAGAAAAGATGATCGATGAATTTTTGCCTTAACTATCATATAGTCTCTTTCCTTAGTATCATCAGCGTGACGATAAGTCCAAGCAGATTGTGTTTGTGAAGTCACGTAGTTTCTAGAGCTGAATATATCAGGGATGGTGCCACTGAAATTGGAAGATTTTCGCTGGATCATTTGGTTAGAAATGTTTTCTCTTGCTGGTGGATGACCAGCAGGGTAAGCAGCAAAGGTATTCAACCATGATTCGTCAACTCCTTGTTCGCTGACCCTCTCGGTCTGGGTAACTCTAATTCTCTTGCGCCATCTTTTTCCTTTCCTCTTTTGTTCTTCGCGCATGAGCGGAATAAAGCTTGGTACTTCCTTTATCGACGGAAAAAGTACATTGCTTCTTTTGCTTGAAGGTAAAACATCCGTTGTTAGTTGCGTATTGTCTTTCGCAGCACTTGGCAAGACAATTAATGGAAGAGCGAGTTTCTCTCCATTGTATGAGTTCGCCACAGTATCCTGGTCTCTCAAGTACGTTTCTCTATTTAGAAGCCCCTTTGCAAACTTGTCTTGGTGTTCTCTTGTCGTTGTCTTTTTGCCAGCAGCTGAAAAATCATCGGCCTTAAATACACTCAGCAGGAGGTTTGATTTGAGGTTCATTTTAATTTCCCTCTTGTTATCATTGATCGCTTTCTTGGGTTCCAGGTTTTTATGTCTGTAATATATTTTAGGATGTAAATTACGAAAAGGGTTTTCCATTCGCTCCATACCAGTCTGTGATGAGGGTTTATCCGTGAAGTTGCTGCTGTTTTCTTCAGATGACACATTAGAGGAAGCAACCCTCACATCAATGTCTCCTAAAATTCAATTACAAAAAGTGATGTCAGTGATTAATGAGAATATTCAAAATATGGTTCTCAAAGTAATGCGAGCATCGTAAGTCTATTGTAAGATTGTGAAGCGAACCATGCTAATCATGTAGCAACTATACTCCACTTGAAAAAAAAAAGATATAAGTGTTGTCAACTTTCATTCCATCGAGGTAAAGTTGGGAATTAAGGGGTCTAAATGTGTGCTATGCTTTACTTTATCTAATATCCCTTCATCTTCGTTTTGAAAAAGCAGTCCAAATGAACTATTAATATGTAAAAATGTGCGACATCTTTCACCCAGTTAGATTATCGAAATAGCATATCAAACACATTAATTTTTAGTGTATGTCTTAGCTAGCTATTTTGTCTTCACGAAATGATTGATGTTTCCGTCATCAACGAGAGACGCATATACAGATACGAAGACTGCACAGGCAGAATGACCGACAATAAGTTGATCTTATCACAAGTCCATGCAATAAGTTTTTGACGGTTGAGGTATATATTGAATATCAAGTGAAGTCTCTCATTTGTACTTCTGCATCTGTACTACCTGCTTGACCAACATTTTAGTTATTACCGAAATAAATATCTTCCTTTACTTTCGGAAAGAAAACACAAACCTTTTAGCCTTTGTTTCCTAGATTTCTTGTCGCGTTTTATAAAAGTAAGTTAGTGGTAAACCTTGCACGGTCTTGGGGTTCCTTACGATAAATATTTCGTGTTTTTACTGTCTCCGACTTGCTAACAAACAACGGTCAACAAGCACCAAAATCACATAGCAAAATTTATATTACTATTCTATGTAAATTATATTTAATCTTGTCGCGAAATTCACTGTTACGTATATAAAAACCTTGTGTCTTTCAGGTTAGAAAGAATCGGGCCTTCGAAGAATACAGACCTACCTTTTCTCATCTTTACTTTCGTATTTCCAATCGACTGCGACGCTAATTTGGCCAGATATCAAACATATAGGCACTGCGCACGCAAAAATGCCCTGCTGTTTAAATTCTGTAGCTTGGATACGCCTCTATTTTGGCAAGGTGAGCAAATACACATCGACAACATCAAGATTCCTTTTCCACTGAAATTAATCTCGCAATTTATCATAAGTGTGAATAATTATCACTTTGGTTCCTGTTGACAGTTCAATTTTATCAAAGCAACGATCAGTCTTTGCAGAAAAGAAAAGATAATAAGTCAACGATCGATTCTATTTTAAAGGAAAGAAAATGGCATGCAATATATTGAATTTGCATATTTCACTAATTTGTACTCAACGATGTCTTGATCTCATTTGAATCTCAAGGAGCGACTTAAAAATTACAAGAATATATTGTTATGTTTTGTTCCTCCCCATGGTGAACAAATGCATTAGCAGGCAAGAAGTGTAGCGTTTTTCTTCGCAAGTTTTGCTTAAAGTTGAAGTTAATAAACAACTGTTTGTTAGTCATAAACTTGTGTATTTAGACAAATACTCAAATCCTCTAAGAAGAATATATACTTGACGAAAAATTGCTGAATTTGAGAGAATGATTAAGAGAAAGAAAACATAATTTAACTCATTATCGAAACTAGGATATTTCTCAGCTGGTTTAATATAATTTGGTATCCTTCGTTTATTACCCAGGGCCGTGGGCAATATAACTTGATATATTTTTATGTATGACAGAATATGAAGTCATGTGAGAATGATTCTTAAATTAATTTACTTTTTCATGCTGCCGATAACTTCCGAAATTGGTGTAAATAAATTTAAACAATAATAAATGTAATAGGATTTACTGATAAGACATTGAAAAAATGCCAAAAGAAAAAAGAAAAAAGCTAAGTACGCACAGTTTAACCTGTTATTCGCCATGTGAGTTACACTACGTACCTTCCAGCTGATCCACTAAGGGGCACATTTTAGAACAGCAATTCTCCTAACCCTATTACAAGCCGATTGGATTATTACTAATTTTATTTTATCAAATCGTGGCCTGTCTCCTTATTCTAATTATAGGGAGAAATTGTCCTTTGATCATTGTTACCAGCTTAAAGAGAATATAGAACTTCATATGACTATTGTTTACGTTTCTTGCAGACTTCTTTCTTAGTATGGAACATGCGTACTGAAGAGTAAAAGCTTAGCCGACACCGTCCGAAAAGTATTATGGGTGGTGTCAGCTTGCAGTTGTTTGATCAATGTTTACGATGTTTCAGTCCAAAAGAAGCAGACATAACAAAACACAGAAATTCATAATTTGTACTTAACCGCCCTGAAAAGCCCGTGAGCCTTCAACCAGCGGTAAACCACCATTACCCATACAGTCGAAGCTCTCGTAAGCGGACACCCTCGGGACGCGAAAAAAGTGTCCGTAACTGGAGCTGGCCGCTTACGAGAATGGTTCTCGTAAGCGGTAACTGGAGGTGTAGGGGGGGGGATAGATGGCCGCCTACGAGAGCTTGCCCGGCTGACAATAAATACAGTACCGTAGTGGAAATACAAAAAACTACCGCCGTATTAAATCACATTTTTGTGTTATTGCGCCCTATATTTTACAAGCCTACGATATAATGACGCCAAGAGTATACTGCAGTAATAGAACTTCCCCTTAGTGATTTTTTAAAAACAACTGCAGTAATAGGACTTTCACTTAGTGACTTTTTAAAAACAACAAATCATAATTGCAACCAACATCAACATATTCAACATTAACAGCCTCAACAAAAAGTAGTGATACGGTTTAAAATGTTTACGACCTGTGTGTCTTTCAGTCAGGCTTCAGTTTATATTAGTCTGGTTGGTTAGTTATATTAGTCTGGTCAGTTTCTTTGGGGTGTCCGCTTACAGGAGCTTAAAAACAAAGAAAAAGTCAAAGTCATAATCTCTGAAAGTGTCCGCGGCCGCTTACGGGAATGTCCGCTTACGAGAATGTAAAAATACAGAGTTTGTGTGGGAGTTAAAACGGGGTTTCAAACAAGGCGGCCGTAAGTAGAGCTGTCCGCTTACGAGAGTGTCCGTTAAGAGAGCTTCGACTGTAGTACCTTTCGGTATTCTCGACTACGCTTTTACACTTTTTAAGGAAAACGTTTCTCAAATTAAACAGCTGTAACCAAATAAAATGATCCAACAAGAAATGGCAGGCCATAGAAATCATTTGCTGATCGAGAAAAGCGACAACTTATTCACCCAACTTAGATTTTTTTCTTTGAAATAATTTCCGAACATACCTACATGACATATGAGGAACCCGATTGCGTCTCCGTGCTATCAATAGGTGTCAATACACTTTAATTTGGCTTGGGAGCGAGGCTTAGAGAGTAAAAACGAAGGAAATTAATTAATGAACATGCTTATTCGTGTCTCTAGTTTGTGCCTCTAAACCTAGGCAAGGTAGTTCAACTTTTTTAAAACACACTTGCCTCGTCAACTATACAAATATGCAATAAAAAGAAAGAACGTTGATTTCCACAACCTCGCTATCAATCTGAATTTTTACATGTTGAAATTAGCCTATTCTTGTCTCCACAGCAACAGTATTTCCCTTTGGGCTTGGTGCACGAGAGTCCTTTGTTTAGCTGACAACCTAGTCAACAGGAACAAACACCCTTGACTCACGTCTATCAACTCACAGCGTTGTTGCAAATGAGCAATATTAAACGCTTGCATTTACTTAAAAATGTTCAAGTAAGGGTGTGAAAACCAGTTTAGTGATCGACTGTTTGTCATGCAACAAACCGCCAGCAATTCTTCACATGATCGAGGTAGGCTACCGTATTTAAGTATGGCTATTCTGCCACATATAACCGGCGACAATTTTGGATTTGAAATCGAAGTTCCAGATAAGTTTTACAGACTAAAGCAAAAACTAAGTTAGTTAAAAATGGTAGCTACGTTAATTAAACGTGATCGTGTAAATTTTATTTGCCATTATTAATCATATTAATCAGACAATGTCAGTCTACTTTCATATAACAAACTCGTTTGTTGTAATTTTATGACTGTATTTCAATTGCAGTGCTCCTTACTCAGCTTTGATTTAAACAGCACAAGGTTCCTCAATATATAATCCAGAGTAGGAATAATAAATTCATTTTCACAGATTAATATCAGTGCCATGTTAATTAACTTTTTTTTAGATCACAATAAATGTTCGCTGGGTTCGTGTGGTTAGCTTCCTGAATTAATGAGGCACTTTTAGTGAGGAAGCAATATTTTCAGCGCCGATCAAATTGCGAATTGTTTCGTGGGGCTTGCGGCATGCATCCGTAAGGAGATCGTCATGTACCCCTCCTCTATTTCTAGAAGCCTTTAAAAAGGTAACATACGTTGAAATAGCTAAGGTGTTCTAAATTTTAGTAATACTATAGTTTTTACATACAACTACTTCTCATACTTTCTTTCTCTCGAACATTCCCCCTAACCATGATTTGAGTTAACCATAAATGCAATTCCGTCTGAAGAAAAAGAAAAAACTATTCAATTGCTGGTAAGTTTAGAGAATGACATCTCTCAAGACTGGTTTTCCCAGGCGCAAAAACATCACGGCTTAATCAACAAGAGAAGGAGTAGCGAGGTGCTTTGAGTAGCGTCTTTTGTTCACGGGTACGGTGTAAGGTTTCCTAACAAACAAATTGCAATATATATAAATGTTAATTATCCACATCAGTCCTCCACTGACGTGTTTCTCTGGTGAAAATTGAAAACCAACCTTTATATGGAAATTTCTGGGGTCTTTTTTCGAGCAGTAAGCAATCAAATGTTGATCAGTATTGGCAACTGACTAACGACGACGAAGTATTTATTATCTCATCAAACTATGTTTTCTCTCAACTTGTCAATTATTTTAGATAATTATAGTCAAACCATCTGCGTCACTTCACAACAAGGACTGAACAACTTTCAATATCTCAAAATATACCTTGTCGTTTCATTAGCCTCTTAACTGGGTTTAATATCTGATTAACCGAAAACTAAATTAAAACTCCCAAACTTCGTTAACATGTTATTGTATTTGTTCATCTAAGTGAGTCCCTGGCCCGGAATTGCACTGTAAAAAGGAACAAGCTAAACTACACGGGACAAAATGTTTATTACACGATGAAGAGAAAAATAATTTTAAAATATTTAAGAACACCTTTCTGTGATTATTAGAAACACCAGTTCAAAATCTTAAAAAAACCTACCTCTAGGAAACAGGAGACTTTTTGTGGCGAGGCGCTTTTAATCGTAAATCAGTCCATGTGACATCATCAAGAGAATTAATTTAGTCGGTCATTTGTGCGGGGTAGGACTTTGCTGTGCTGCGCACTGACTTCAACTCCCTCTAAAAACTGAGAACGACGTGTCTCTGCTTTTAGTTTGAAGGTCAGATTTCCTTAATACAAATTGCACTTGATTAGTTGTAACCTGCGGTTGACAGGCACATTTGATAAGTTATCCTATCTCCTAACAACAAACTGCTTGGATACAACAATAGTGAATAATATGACGCAGTTAGAGCTATGAAACCTTATGCAACACTCAGAGAAGGAAATGAGAAGCTTTCTATTACATCAGACGGCACTGGTTTCTTCTTTCTTTTTCAGTTCTTTTTGGTATGATTGGTATATTTTATCTTATTTTTCTTTTTTCTTTGATACAAGTATCGCCACTGTTACTGTATGACAATAGCAGCAAAGCCAAAAAGGAAATTATCCTTCAATATCAATTTACTTCAATCCCACGCAAGAAACCCGCAAATGCGCAGTTAATGACCGAAACGGCGCTAAAACAAAAATACCTTGTCACGGAAACCGTTAGTAACCGAGATATACGTCACACTAAACTACATGACGCAAGTTCACATCCGGAAAACCATCAGCAACGAAAACAACTGGATGAATGCAAACACATGTTACCACTGAGTGGGGGGTGAGGATATTTTATTTTTGAGGCGGAGTTGAGTATTTTTAAATTTCCTTTTCTGGTCTCTCGCTTGGCTACGAATAGCCAACATGTACTGAATTAGCATGTGACATGATGTGGCAACGAAAAAGCAAGTTTGTTTTCAAGCTCAATTAACTTCCTAACGAACTGTTCAACATTGAAACATCCCGCCTACAATGGAAACAAGCAAATTAGTATTTAGTGGGAGATATTAGGCTAGAACGAAAATAACTTGTCATGGATACACGAGATAAACAAATACAAGACTATGATTTCAGACAATGGTCAATAAGACTCTCATTTGATCAATTCTCCGTCTTGGATTCTTTGGACTCAAGACACTCGGATTAACAGATGACTACTGTGAGTTGAAGTTCAAAATAACAGTTTTTCAGCCATTTTCAAAGCTATCTGTGATATTGTTATTCTCGATGACGTATAAACGTTGCGTTGAGGTCTTTGAGTACCCCTTCAGTAATAACAAGTCATTTGTTTTTGTAATAAAGGGTTGCAATTTACATGCTAAGGAAATAATTTCAAATACCGTCTCAAAACAACTTGAAAGTAAATATTCCATGTTCATCCCCTAGAATTTACCTCCAATTACACCAGGAATGTACCAAATAGTGACATCTTTTCAAACGTGTTAAGATTCTAACTCAGGCATCCGTAACAATGCTCAGTTCAATTCTTTCATGCAATATTGGCGTTTTAACAAAACAAAGAAACAGTTTGTTTCTCGATAACAATTACGTTTATCAGCGGTAAATTTTTCTAGTAGTCTTAACTAAACAAAAACTTTGTGGACTCAGTTTTTCGGAAAAACTCGTGAATTTTAGGCTGCGTTCTTTGGGGCGATCTGGATCACTCGGATCATGGCGCATCAAAGGAACCGATGAATCCACTCTGGTCACGGATTCATCGGTTCCTTTGATGAACTATCACGGTCCGACTGATCTTGGAGCACTGATCCTGTTCCAGATCGCCTCAAAGGAATGCACGCTAAGTTTACTGTCTGTGGTCGTTTCTAGTGGGTTGCCGAACGCGCATTTCGTTAAGATAATTACAAAAGCCATTGTTCAGCTTCTATCGACAAGTTATAATATGCTAAATCTTCAGTTTTCAGTTTCTTTTAGAACTGACTTACAAAAGTTTTTGAAAGTTTTGTTAATTATGTGTCACTTCAGTGTTTAACTTTAACCTTCCTTAACTTTTGTGTCATCTGTATGGTCCTATCAATGTATGATTTACAGTTTCTTTGTATAAACGTTTGCACCTCTAAAAGGTCTAATCAACAATGCAGCACAAAGAACTCGTTTTTGAAAGAGTCACTGCTCACATTGTCTATTCACAGTATAACACAGCTTCAAGTTATTTACCCCCGCGGCGCGAAGTAACTTCCAGAACATTGTATAACTTCTGCAAATGCCATATTGACAACACAAACAACTTTCACTGATAATTATGCAGCAAATAATCACGATCTTGAATGTTAGCAATAAGTACATGTTTTTACACCTAACAAGTCTTGTAAACAATGTACATTTAGCGTTGTTCTGAAAGAGCCATTTCTTCATCAATGCAAGTGCTGTACAATATTTTCCAAGTTGTTGACAATCCTAAACAGCTTTAGAACTGACGCGGTATCTAGAGAAAGTTCTCCAAACGAGAGAATGATAGAAGACTGCTGTCAGCTGCACTGATTTCAGCCCCGCGCGTTGTTCAGGGAATCTCTTCCTCCTCAGAATGGGAGATAATTTGGACTGCTTTCATAATAGATCCTCTGGGTACAGATTTTACATTATGTACAATCTTCGCGGTGATTAATTCGCGTTAATACCATTCTCCGCCAAAAACTCTTCATTGTCGTAAATTATGTTCATATTGATATCCTCCTTTGGCGATAAGCCATTGCGGTGAAGCGATGGAATACAATTCGGTCTTTCAAAACGTTGCTTCTCCAGCTCTAACGGAGGGAGATTTGTCGACAGTCGAGGGGCTCGAGGACCTTTCTTTGATGAGTCGCTTCTGGCACTTGGTGATGTGTCTCGGCGCTGGCGCGGAGAACGATTTCTAAGTTCAAGCAAAGGTGCGTCGCTTAAAGATCTCCACCGATATCTCGGGCCCGTGGGATCATCAGTCTTTTCAGGGTTTTCCAGTTCAGCAGGGCAGCTTTGCCTCTTTGGACTACTGCTCGAAGCGACTCGGATTGATGGCAAGGGCTCGTTTGGTCGAGTTACCGAAGCCCTTCTCAGTAACACTTCGTCGAAATGAACATTTGAATCAGAGACATCTTCTTCAGCGCGCTTTCGTATGATATCAAGCAATTCCTTTGTATGTTCCTCAGTAGGCCTGTTGCGTAAAGCTCGATTTTGAATTTCTTCCATGTTCCTCATGTCGCCCTCCTCGCTGAGCTTGAAGCAAACTATCCGCTTAAAACCACCAAACACAATCTTGCAACAAGAATGAACGACTGATCGATTCCAAATTAAGTTATTGTTTACGAAATTTTACGTTAAATACACTTAGAAACTTGCGTCAAACGACCAAGTATGATTCTGCTCCACTGGATTTTCACAGAGAACAAAAGTAACTAGCGAAAACAGTTCTGGTCAATTAGTAAACCGAGGCGGAGGCGGCAATACAATAACCAATATCACTAACTACAGGAAAAATGGCGAAAGTAATTAGGAAAGTCAGGCAGCTAATGGTTGGCTAAGTGTGACCTGTTATAAGCTCTTTGTTCCTCCGCCTGGAGGGATTTAGGTAATTAATTTTCATTTATGTACAGCTGAGAAAATGATTGATGAACACAGCACAATAAGATTGTACGAGATTTATTTAGCACTGTTCTTTATAATTGTATCTCTCACTAATAGCTGGAATAAGGCCTCAATTTCTCAAATAATGAGACAGTAATAAAGATAATAAGATTGCTTATGCATTGGACGCTAGCTTAACCTCCAAAATTTTAAATAACATATGACTATAATTAAAATATTTCGAAGATTCGAGAAAAGTTGGTTTAAAAGTCGACAGCAATTTTACAAGGAACGTTGATGAAATGTCGCCCTTTTTATAAAACAGTGTTAATTCAATCGTCTCATTGACTACAGTTAACATGTGGTTAAAATTAAGTAAGTTCATGACACAACATTGGCATAGTCTCCAATTTAGGGAGTGTAATTACGAATAAAGAAGTACGTAGGCAAATAACTTCTTTTTTGTCCACGTGAGTTATGTTATGACAGCGTTCATTGTGGTATTAAAACTGAATGCTTATCAATTTTGGAATCTCACCAACTGCAGCGCAATGAAGTCTTACAATAAAATAGCTACTAAAATTTGACAAAGTTTATGCCTTAAGAAAATAGCATTTCTCAAAGAGTGTTTGTAAAAAATTTTGCCAGAAGCTTTCCTATTCAACCCGGTTGAATAGGAAAGCTTCTGGCAAAATTTATAAAAGGCTTTTTTTCACAATAACTTGTACAAGCTTTGTGGAAAACAATTCAGTCCCCTTAACTACTTTATAAACTATAAATTTGTGAATTGTTTTAGCATTCACTGATTAATCTATTGAGCAACATTTTTATCTTTGTTTGCTTAGCACATTTGTAACTCTTTTGTGATGTTCATATTTCTGAGCTTCTTAGTCACTAGTTCGAAATTGTTGAAGTCTCTCGGTGATTGTTGTGAAAAGTGATTCATGTGAATTTGGCACTCGTTTTCGTGTTGATGTAGTAAGATCTTGTAAGCATTCAGTAAAAGCCCACTGATTTATTGTCTGAATCCAGTTATCGCCGGATCATGAAGTCCGGTCAATTATACTCGGAGAAACTTTCGGCTGAAATTTTTTCCATGCTCATAATAGTCAGCTCTCTTACCTCTTCGAAGTTGTCCTTCCGCAACTATATAATCATAACTCATGCATAGTGTATGAACGCAGAACAAAAGATTATGCACGGTCGTGGCCTTTCCAAAATAAATCTTTTCATCTTTGTTTGCTCCTTCGATGTTTGCCGGGCTTCATGTAACAACTAATTTGTATTTTGGCAGCGCCGTGAGCATGAAACAATAGGAGCCGGAATTTAAATTGACTGAGCACAACACTCAGCCTGCGCCATATGCATGCTGCAGTTATGATTACTGTTCCCATTAGTTTATATTACTTCTGTACTGACGAATGGGGTTTGTAGAAAAAAGATGACGCGTCTTTTATTTCAGTAGAAAGAGTGTAAGCCAAATATACATTATAACATGGCAACAGCGAAGAACTTTTTTTTTCTGAGAATATTTTTAGAATGTTTCTTCTCCATTATTGGCATAACTAGGCATGTATTTCGATTGAATTCCATTTGCATTATTTGTGTAGACGACCAACCACGAAGGCTTAAATTACGTTTACCAAGCTAATTAAAGGATATCCTTCAATAATGCTTTAAACGAACGCCAGTTATGATTTTAATACTGAATGCATTTTCGTGTTATTTTGACACTTGTGCAGATGTCTTACAGTAGCTTGTATCGGAGAAATTAGGACAATAATCCACCTAATAAAATCCGTAAGAAAACTTGATTTTGGTTGAAACATTAACTTTAAATCTAGTCCGGCTCGCTTCAAACTGAACTCTGTAGTGTTTCTGAAAAGTCCTTCGTCTTGAAAACGGTCGCTTCCAACATATTTTACTATGAATATGAAGAGGTCGACTTGTGGCCTATGAACCCTGCTGCAAAACTATTCTCGCACAGATGAGCTATAAATTAAAATAAAAATTTAATTTTGCACGACCCGATTGCAAGAGAGTAGCGCCGATGACGGATTGTCCATTCGTTTTTGTTCCGTATGTCTCGGATAATTTTAATGATTTGTTTAGCTACTAGTAGAAAGATCAGCAAATCAAGGCAGCAGAAGGTAAATTAATTAACATAATTGGGGCTTTCAAGCATAGATGGATTTAACGAAAACTATGTAACGATATAAAAATATGAAATATTTACAGTGACTGAAGAAGCGAATCAAAAGTGATGAAAGTAAAATGCAGATTTTCATTTCAGTTTAAAATTGACACAGTCGTCACATTTTTTCCTATCCAATACAAATATAGTTTTCTATATAGTTTCTTGGTCATTGATCTTCAGTCGCTGGTGTGTTTTAAAGGCTCAAAGAGGAACTGGAGAGTGATCTTAACATTATTCGCCAACTGATGGAGTCTGCGCGACATAAGTTCAATTATATTTTTTTTCCGCCAAAACTTCAACGTCAGCCGATCTAAATTAAATTTGTCCCTTTCGAACATTCTACACATTGCGTAGTCAAGTAATCTGAGTTGTAGTCAAGCAATTTAAAAATGCCTCAGGGTAGCACTAGAAATAACTTCCGTGCGATCTGATGCTCTTTTTTAGAGCACCTGATCGCTGAAAGAAAACCAACCGTGAACGCTTTAACTTGAAAGAAATTGGCACTACGCTTAAAACTGGCGAATAATAGACTCGTAAATGGCGCCATTAGTATAGGGAACAGCAACATAACTTTTCACAAGGGCGGGAATTATATCCACAGGATGCATGCAATATGCATCAGTGATTGCGATAAACTATTCTATGGTCGCTAGGTGCTGTTTGAGGGCTTCCCGCTCACCCTTGGCGACCTGTTTAAGAGGTCTCTTATAGCGGGATAGCTTTTTACTGCTACTAGAGAGATATCACTAACAACAAGAACTGATCGAGTATAAGTTATTTTTACAATAACACACGCACTAATCTTCTACTGATATCTCTACTCGTGTAATTTCGCTCAGCCCAAAAGCCGTTGAGACAAAATCTTTAGAGTCCGCGAGCGCTTTTAGAAATGGGTGAGAACAGTTGGAAACTCAATCTGTCGAAAAGCTCAAGGCAACAGAGAATTATATCAGCTATGACAGGTATGTGAGATTGAGTTTACACCTTTTGAAAAAATGCATCACAGAAGTTTTAATTAATCCTCAATGGAAGAAAAACTACTATAAGCGATTAAAATTGGCCGTTCAAAGTTTGGTAAATAACTGCCCTAACTGAAGGAAAGCTTCTTTCGTTGCAAACGTTACAGCCGATCATGACCGCTTGGAAAGCAAAGCTACAAACTAGAAAAGTACTTTAAGCTTGAATACAAAAGAATTGCTAGCTATGAAGATGTCTTTGGGAACTGTAAAACTACGTAAAAAACCAGTAGATTCTTGGTAATGGCAAACATCTACACTGATTGAAATCAAAGTTTTGTATGGGTTTTTGATTAGACAGGATATAGTCCTAACTTCTATGGTAATAGCTAGACTGTAAGAGAATTGTACCCAAGGATTTTACATGTAAATGAAAACCGCGTACAAAGGGGAAACTGCTCTTAAGTCTTCACTAAGAAAACGGACTTCGAAAAAAAATGGTACCCGGTTTAAAAATGTTCCCCGGCGTTAACTCAATAATTCATTTTAAACCTGTCGGGTCTCTCCCAAAAATCTCCTCCAACAATGCAAATGTTTCATTAAAACCGTCAGTATGAAGCAAACTTACGATTTTATGCCATAACAGTGAAGATATATCCTAAATATGTGTTAGAAAAACCCGCTATTTCAGTGTCTCGCGCAACTTACAGAGTTCATCGGTAAGCCGATGTTTTCAATACACTTCATTCGTCGGGGCACAATGACACAATGACAGTGTTGTAGTCGTTCTGTGTTTTCATGAGCAATTGTTATATTGAGAACAACGGATGCCTGTTACAGTCAGGGTGAAAGTGTTGTTTTATCTGCAGTCTGTTCATTTAAAATGAGATCAAACAAAATTTGATTCTTCCACTGAGTGTAGCTCATGGGCTTAGCCTCCTAAATATTGCGCACAAAGTTTTCGAGTGAGTTTCTCAATCAGTGCTGTATCGCATTTTTTTTTCTCCATAAAACTCAGACTAAAGAAATTTAGTTTAGCTCTTTGGAAGCCAGCCACTGAAAAAGCGTTATGGATAAAATTGAAACATTGCGCGATGAATTTGTTTATTGGTGACGTCGTCAGCATCAGTCACGATGTTAATTTTTCTTCTCTCTCTCTCTTCGATTTTAAACTGACCCAGTGATGGAAAATAAATTAGTTTTCTCCTCATATTTGCTCAAGCCGACTGTCTGAACTGTATTTAAATCAGCAAAATTGCCGAAACTGTATACTTAAAGTGAATGGTGAAACTAGAGTACATAAACTACAAGTAGCTTTAAAGGAGCTGAATTTGTGAAGGAAACTTTGCACACCTTAAAATCCAAATATCAGACCTTGAACATTTTACTACAAACCACGAAAAATATCACAAAATTGGCGAACATAATTTGAGAGTACCGTGCATCTTACGTAAACATCGGTTTGACTTCCAAAACGTTCAATATGTCTATTTAGCATGCTAGAGAAATTAAAGTGCATATCAAGTATTTCGAGGATGTGTTTAGGTAACTAGGATTAAATTGAAATTGCACTGGCGTTTTAGCTTCTTCTCTGATCAATTAAGACTATTTTAAGTTTGTCATTATATATAATGTAGTTCATTCCATTCCATGGTCGTCATCGCAATCAATTGTTTATTTACTTTTGTATTTGTCAAGTATTGTTTTACGATCGAATTTAGTTTTTTTGTACATCAGGAAATTTTCCTGGAAATAAACGACAGAGCCCTTCCTAAATGCCTTCTTTTTTCTTCAACCCCCAAACATCAGCAGCAGCAAGGAAATAACCGCTGTGATCATCGCAGTCAATTTCAATTTTTCTGATCCATTATGTTACAGGATGCTAAGTATTAATATTTGATTTTCTTGGCACGTAGGCAAATAAACATTAGCGCCAAGACCACCAAACTAAAAGTTGTACTAAGTACCTCAATGTGCTCAAATCATTTAAAGAAGCCTTAATATATGTGCATAAAGTAAACAGCTGACGAAGAACCGCTTCTAATCAGACTGTTGTCAAATACACCGAGAATTATCCCGTAATAATATTATACATGTGGTTTTGAAAGACGGTTTTGAAGAGGTAAGCGAGCTAAACAATGGAGTAATTTTCATTCGCATGTTTAAATTTTATAATTTTGCCTCCTCGTGGTGGTTGACATTTCTTCTCTGCAATTTATTTTCGTTTTTCTTACGCATTTTGTTTTGATAACTGGATTAGGTTACGGAAACTTGGAAAGTTCTCTAAAAACCCCTTAGCAACTCGCGGATATATTGCACAAGTGAGAATTAAAAGAGACTTGTACAGAGAAAAAGCTCAATAAACATATTATCTTATTAATAACGTCAATAACTTATCAAGCTAGTAAGCCGGATAACAAAATGAAAATGTTTTGTACTGGGTATACGTTTTGCTGAAATAACTCCAATTCTCCACACAGACATTAAAACAAGTACTCGCCAATCACGAAAGATGGTTCACATTTGAAATGAAAACTTTCAAACACTAAAAAAACTCTTAAGCGCAGCGTTTCAAATATCAGCAAATGCAAATATAAACTGCACCGTTGCTAACAACACAGTTTTCGGATCCAAGGAAATAAAGGAGTCTTATGCTTACCATAATAATGAGACATTATAACACAAAGCAATATAAATAATCAATCTCTTAGTTTGATATCTGATTTCGTGTGTTTTCAAGAATTGAACGGTATAACTAAACCTTTCCTGACATCTTTTCTTTTCCTTTCTTTTCCCTAAAAATCATCCTTAATTTTCGGAGTGAATAATTACGTAGAAGGGATTTATTTGCATGTAAAAACACTAAGGTAAAATAAATATACAATAGTCAAGATTTTCCCAATTGTTTTTCCTTAGCCCTGAGGGTTTTTTACGAATATATTTTTAAAAGCTTTTTCAGTTTACTCTTCAAAAGCTGAGTCCTCGATAATAATGTAAGCGTTTAATGTTCACATCTAGGGTAACTCTAGAACCCAGAACAGCTGCAATATAAATGCCTTGCACTAAAACAACAACTAATAGTACTAAAAACAGCTTTTTCTGAAGTCACAACAGCACGGAACTCGGTGATGAAATTAAAATTTCTGGAGATGATATCCAACGAAGAATACATTATTTTATGAACGTCAACCTTTTTGGTAAGAGTAAGTCAAATTCAAGTTAATATTAGACTTGATATCAGTTTTGTTTTCACCGGCGTTCTCGTGATTATCTTCCTCAAGTACGTCGTTGACGTGTTAAAAGTTATCGTACACAATGTCAATGTATTCAGTTAAATGGGATTTAGTCACGGAAGTTTTAGAAATAAGATAATAAGCCAAGGCTTTTCTGGTTAATTGTATAAAAAGTGCCTTTTTGCGCTCAGAATTTTATCATTTACTTTGACTCTTGTTCATGATCCAACGGATTTAGAATAATGCAAAACACTGCACGGTCCAGCGAGAAACATTTCACTTTGTTTACCCCAGCCATAAGGCAAATATGCACATCTAACATTGCTAAGAAATTTCGTTGCAGTCGATATAAGCCATTCCGTGACGTTTCAGGTTTGATGTACTGTCAGTATAGTGCAATGCTGTGTATTATATCACCTCGTACAAGTCCTCACTGATTTAAGTTGACCAGAGCAGACTACTCTTTAAATCAGAGTTTAAAACTATTATTTCCAAAAATGGAGAATTGAATAAATCGGAACAACACATAAACGTAATATTTTTCGTGCATCGTATCTCGTTTGATCATGCCATGGCATATTTCCCAGTTTGATAGGCTCACTTGTTACGATAAGAAAATGGTTATATTTATGAATCTTTTCTGACAAAAAAGTAACATGTTTTTTTCATTTGTTTTTCTGTTTGCTGGTAATAAAAGTATTCTATTCTAGTTCGAAGGATAAATTATTTTTTGACGCGCTCGCGTTGGCCGCGTCAAATTTAATTCACATCTGTTCACAAAAAGCCAACATTGTTATCGTCATTTTAAATGAACTCGTCAATATACACTTTTAAACCATTTAAAGTGAAAACATGACTTGACAAATATTCGTCTTTTGTGGCAGTAACATATGCTACATGCAATCGTCGGCAGTTTTTTCCTGATAACAACGAGATGTATAATTTGTATGGGCACTGAGGGGCCACTAATTTCTGCTGTCTCCCATCAGGTGGCCAAATAAAACAGATACATATTTTGTTATTCCTTGCTCAAAAAGTTATCAGTTCAGGTTGCACAGTTTACGGCTAATAAGTTTCACTTCTATTCTTCGCAACTGGAATATGCAATTTTTACTGTGACCTTCTTGAGATGAAATTTTACATAGCAGGTTCTACTATCACTACGAAATCGGAGAAAAAACGAAGATAATTTGAATTGTCATAGCAAATGTTATGCGCGGAAATGATACATATCGAAAGAATATATCCACAATAAAAACTCTTTTGCAAGATCCGGTTTGGTTTGTCACGATTGAAATGCTGCTAGTTGGACGGATAAAATATATTGTAGTTAGAGCAGAATCACAAGTAAACAATAGCCTCGCACGTACGTTCTCCTTCGTATTTCTCTAGTTCCTCAGAGCTATTTGAAAGGTAAACTAGTCCGCCACGCAGCTGAAAACTTGTCCCAGCTGTTAGCCAACACTTTGTTTTCCCTGTCTTGATTAGCCGATGTCCCAAGGCGACAGTGTTTGTAAACAAAACTCCCGTTGCTAACGAGTGAGGAAAACTTCACAATATTGACACTGGGATAGCTGAAGATAGAGCCTTTCCACATTTGAGGCAGAAATGTCAAAATATAGAAGACGCTTTTCTCGATACGATATCACGCGTGACTGCCAAAGACCACGTGGCGTTTTGGTGTCTGAAGTTTCGTGAAGTCACGATATATTTTGTCAGAGAAAAAGTCACAACAACAGCACAGCAAGACATGACATCTTTCTGACTTTTAATCTTCGCTTTAACAAACTACCAAGACTGCTAGCGCAAGGATTAAACACATTTAATCAAGATCTACAAGAGGTAAGACCAAAGTCTGGCGAAGACGCCATGACCGGAAAGGAGAAAATTATAGCCACAGGCTGTATGGCGTGTAAATTTTTTCTTTCTTGGAAAGTTAATTAACGCGTGGCGCTGCGGCTATTTTCGTTTTGCACGTGTTAAGTCCTTATTACGAAAGCAGGGGGGCCAAAGATAAATGCAAGCCTCTCTTTGAGAACGCGAAATTAAACACACCTATGAATAAATTGTATTCATTTGTATTCTCTCACGCGCATCACGGCTTCAAACAACGTGGCCTGTCGAAAGCGAAACCACGCGAGAGTACAAATAATTCCGCTTTGAACAAACTAAAACGGACGCATAACGCAAACAGCGTCTGCTTTCAGCGTAAAAAGGTGGCTGACTTTTCTGGTAGGTTCTTCCCCCTGCGGCATGTTGAAAAAGTGCTAAATGGATGATCTTTAGTTTTCAAAATGGTGTTTATGTGTCCCCGTTTCATGACGTTACTATAACTACATTTATTTATTTGTTACGCTCTGCAGGTGAGGCAGGAAGCCTACAACTCTCTCCGATGAAACAAATGAACGACGAAGACGCGAATGGTGGAATGGCGTCTAAGACACAATCCTATCCACGAGTGCCGAGAAAAAAGACGCTTGAACAACAAGCCGTGGTCGACGAGATTCTACAAGTCGTGGCTGATCAAGGACGACGAATGTCGCTTTCACAAACGGACTACAGCGTTCAAAAGCGAATAGAGTTTGGTTTAAGGCGCCAAAAAAGACTAACAAGCGAGGGATCGAGTTTTGACGACTCAAGTTCGTGCACTAGTGGGTCTGATCTCTCCACATCGCCTCCGCCTTCACGACATAGCAGTATTTCAAGTTTTTCAGACGAAGGCAAAATGTTCGAATTCAGCAGCCGGCCACGGACTCTACCGCCGCTCAACCGGAGCAGAACTCATCGGCCCTTTAGACCGACGCCTCCGAAAATAGACTTTGACGAGGAGAGAGAAGCGAACTGTGCAAGCAGGTTATCAAGACCAATGTCTGCGCGAGGGCAGCGATCACGCCCTCAAAGAGGTTTTACGTTATGATTTAGAGAATTAGAAGTAGTATAGAGAAAATTGCCATCAGTACATTTTTATCTTTTCTGCGAAGAAGAAATGTTTTCGAACTTTTACGCAGAAATAAGCTTTGAAAAATGTTGTATGCAGTCCGTTTCGCAAGGAAAGCCAACATCAGTGAACATAAAATGTGCTGAACTTGGAAATTCATCAGTGCATGGGAAATACTACGGCTCTTCGCCAGATGGGGCGGAAATCCGGCAAGGTTTATAAGCAAAGATACTTCTCAGTACACAGCAAGAAAGACACTCGGAGAAGAAAAGAAAACTTTGGTAAACTATGTTTAGATCCCGAGAACACTGCTGGTTAGTGTTGCTGCTCAGTATAACTAATAAATCCAAAATCAAGCAAATATCTTTTGAAAGTACATCAATACGGACCCAAGTCAGACATACGAAGATAAGCGAACATTTTTAAAATTGTCCGACATTTCTAGAAAAAATTCAGTTTCTTTTTAATTAATGCCACAGGGAAAAGAAGCGAGATCAAGATAAGAGAATTTTACGCTAAAACAGAACTAGACAACATTTTTGCCATTGAAAACCATCTCCCGGCTGCAATGGTTTTAACTCTCAACGCAATGAAAATGCAATTGTCGATCAAACAATAGAGGGTTTCAAATGAATTTAATGCCACACATATCGTTCGATCTCATTCGAAAGCAAAATGATATATGTAGAATCATATTATATAAATAGAAGTAGATAGCAAATTTCCTTTTTTCTAGGCTATCTTAAAGCTATATTTATCCAACAAAAATAAGAGACCATAATGTTAATTTCTTCTGAGTAATATTTCTGCATTAATTATTCCTTGTAAATTGTCCGTAAAGGTTAAAATTAGAGAGAAAGGTTGGCTAAGGGGCAAAAAAATTATATAAAAGGCTGTAAAAAATAAAGTAACATACTTGATGTCAGTAAATTATTATAAGAATAAAACTGGATTGGAAGTAACTAAAGCGACTGTTGTTTTCAAAATCAATAGCGATTTGAATATGCTAAATATTTGCTTAGTGAATTACAAGTTTGTTCAAGTCAAGCGTTCCTTGTACTGTTTCGAGACACAAATTGCCTTTATAACGCTAGCACTTTACTTTTGTCGGAAAATCCGATATTTACGACAAATACAGGAACATGTGAAAAAGGCGTTGATCCCATTTGGAGGCGTTACAATCAACATTTAACGATAAATTTCAGACACATTGCCAATGAACGACAAGGCCACTTTGCCAAACTCAAAACGTAAACAATAGTTATTTGCGTGAACAATAGATTTGGCTAGCATGGTGTTCCAGACTTTTCGCTCGGCGAAACCAAACCATTATTAAAACATAGAAATAATTGAGGCTTTGAAGTTGCTCTTTCTAGAAAATTTACATAAAAATAGTCATCTTAATCTTCATACGAATTATTTCGGTTAGTTCGAGAATCAGTCGTGATGTTTAAAATCTGCTCTGTGTTGGTCACGGAAGTCGTAATGGGTTTAATTTTGGCGTGCAAGGGCGCGGCAATAAAATGCTATCCTGCTTGAATCGAGTGACAAGTGGTGACTGGACTTATTCGCCATGCAATGCGACTCGGAAATCTATGGAATAAGGTCTTCACCACACATATAATGCTGGGAATTTAAATAGTTTTCAGAAACATATCAAGACTCTCTTACGCTTGTCATTCCTTTATCGTAAATCTATTTATTCAAGAAGGTTTCACAAAATTGTTAATATGATATGTAAAGCTGATCCGATTTTATTTTCATCCTGTTATTTTTGATATACGAGTATTATTATACTCTTTTCCTGTCCGGCGTTATCAAAGTTGATTTTTTGAAACTTATTTAGTAACAGAAATGGTTTGAGCTACTAAAACGTCGTACTTCAAATTTAAAATTGTACTTACTTGTAAGAAAACTATTTGCCGTTTCAATAAGTGAAAATATTTCAAAAGCTATCCAATAT
>OZ026600.1:323200-348200 GCA_964020085.1 Micromussa lordhowensis | reverse complement strand
AGGGTACACCATAAAGAATACTGTTGCAATAATCAAGTTTAGAGCAAATAAAAGCATGAATATGGCGCTCGGTAGCAGAGATGAATAGGAGATGAAAAAGGAAAAACGTCAAGCAGTTTTAATGCAAATTTAGAGTTTCACCTTGAGACAGCTTGAAGTGACAAAAAGAAAATGAAAGACAATACAAACAACATGAATTGTACTCAAAATTCAAAACTTAAACCGGCTGAGTATGAAGTGATCACTTCTCAGGCTTATACTGCTATGATCAACAGAGGTCTGTTTTGCAAATCAATCTTCATTTCTTGGATTTCCTCAATATGATCTAAAGTTGCTCTATAGCTTCATAAAATCATGATTAAAAGGAGTGACAGTGCTTCCAAGATAAACTAGGTTTATGATAAAAAGTCCAGGCAGCCTTCTAGTCTATTAAGACACCACTCCTGTCAGTTGTGATGGAGCCTGAGATTTATTCTATGATTATGCAATACGTAAGCTAAAGTTTCCCCAACCAGGATGGGCGAATGTTTCCATGGCCACACTTTAAAATTCCTGGGAAACAAAATGAGCTAGTTAAAGTTAAAACCTGGCTAATTAAAGAGCACTTTGGTATTTTTCGTCACAAATTGATTTTGCGCAAACTAAAGAACCTGTAACACTTAGGATTTCAAACTGATGCTTCTTGATACAGAAGATTTTTAGTAAAAGTCATCAAAAACTGTCCATCAGGGGTCAGGAAATCCGTTCAAAAATGGTATGCGCAAACTGCCAGTGTTAAAACGGCAGTTCGAGAGAGTTTACCATGTAGCGATTATTATCATCAAGGCAAATTCCTCTTTACATGATAAGAATAACAGATGTTAAAAGGTAAGTTCTCTGTCTAACCTTCTTTGCAGTGAACGTTTTTGTCAGTTTTAATCAACTGCTAGACGGCGCTGGGCCCTCGCGTCCAATTGGCGGCACATGTACCAAAGTGTATGGCGCGCTTGATGATGCTGCCGAGCTACTTCTGTAGAGCGGTATATCAGACGGATGCACTTGTTCAAGTTCTAGCGGTCCCTCCAGAGCTAACTGAGCGTCCATTCTGTTAAAATTGATATAAGTTCTCCGCCTGGAGCCTTTGCCCAATTTCCCAGAGTACGATGGAGGGCGTGTAAGCGATGAGGCGTTGCAAGTGATCCTCTCGCATTCGCTAGCGGACGATATTCTCGCGGAAAGGATTTCGGCTGGTCGCACACGCTGGAAACTTTGGCTCGACCGTGGTCGGAGAGCTTCCGAGTGGTTATCGATCCCCGAAAAGTTTTCCACAGGAGCGTTGTAATAATACGAAGCTCCTCTACTGGCGAACAACGAATGATTTTCAAGCGGGATGAAAAACTTTCTGGACAGAAATTCCTGAGGCCAGGAAGCGTTTAAGTTATCTCCTGAACCATCTTCATCGCGGTTAAAGGGCGAATTTAATTCTGTCTTTTCTGGAGTTTGCGCAAGCAAATCACGGGAGTTAAAACACTCATTTCCTTCGTCTTGTGAAGGATGTTTTTCAACAGCGTTTTCTACTGAGCGTCGGCGCCTTATGAGGCTTGAAACCGATCGCTTGCGGCTACTTGAACTTCTCGTACGAGGGCGTCCCGAGGGCGGCTGAGGTACGATGATTCCTTCTGATGGGTTATTCGCTTTATCAGCGTCTAAATTTAACGAAGATATTTCTTTGGATAAAGGTCCGTGAGAAGTTTGTTCTCGGTCAATATTGCGGTCGTCTGGGTTTGTTATTTTGCCGTCTTCTCCCTTGACGACCAAAGCTGAATCTATTAAGTCTATCGTTTCGTCGTCAACTATTTTCAAATCCACTTGGGAAGTTTGTAGCGCCTCTTGATCTTTGACGAAACGCAAAACCAGATCGCGTTTAGCACGAGGGACATTCTCCGTAAAATCATCCAGGCTTGGACTGTCGGGTTTCCCTTCCTTTGAAGTAGTCATGGTAAAATCTTTGCTCGAAATCCGGGAACGCAAACAACACTCAGTCGGTGCATAAGGTGTCTTTCGCATCGATTGAGCAATCGTGACTCTTGAAAAAACGACACGACAGACGTATTTATGAAGTTGTAATGAAACTTCAAGTTGTCTTTAGACACTCCTGTTATTCACTAAACTTGATTTCGTTTCTCGCCACACGGTTAAGCCTCGGTAGTCTAATGAATGCAAGATTTCTTTGTGACTACGAACAGTCCTAAATTCCAAACGAAACGAATCCCAAATGCAGAGTCAAAGGAACGCTATTCACAGAAGATTATTCCAATAACCACACACAATCTGTTCCCATAGCATAACTAGAAAACTACCCGTGTATCAATTTTGTAATTTTCCACCATGGTTTTCAATGTTTGTGCCTTTGTGTCCGTAGCTAACAAATACATCCAACAGACTGGCAGTCATTGGCCCGAAGCGATAAACAAATGACTTATAAATATTCATCTTCAATTTGGATAAGATCAATTCTGAATGCGCACTAATTATCTACTGTGTGTTTACGCTGAAAAAGAAAAGTTTACCCTGATAGATGATACATTCTCACGACAATAAAACATCCGAAGGATGTTTTTCAAAACTTCTTGAAACGGTGTTCTTTGTTTTTCCAGTTTTTCAAGTGAATTGGTTAGTTTAGTGACAGTCCAAGCGCTCCATAGAGTAAGCAAGTAATTAGGTCTTTTAATCAAACTTCACAAATGTATACACTTTAAGAAAAGCCTTTGTTTTCTTGTATACACACACAGATAATAGTAAAGTCGTCGATCTGAAAAATTCTTCGCACATTGGAAGACCGTGCTTAACAAGCCGTGAATTGCTTTAACAGAGTACCCTGATCCACCCTTTGAGCGTTTGTTTGAAGTTCTGTACATGTTTTGGCCGAGTCCGGAATGGATTTGCGTTTTGCGGTCGTGGTTTGGGTTAAGCGGCTGTAAATTAGGATTTTTGGTTCCCTAGTGGTTTTGCAAACGTGTAATTATCGATTTGGGCAGCAAGAGTAAAGGAGCCTAAGGCATTGACGTCATCACGTATTGTTCCGTTAATCCTACTGTATGAAAGTTTAAACCAGTATTGTATTGTACAGCCCCACATAACACCACCAAAAGACACATTTTCTCTTATAATTCACTGAAGAGCTGGAGAACCATCTTTAACTGAATATTTCAACAAGTAGACACTTGAAATGTATACAACAGGGTCAAGTAAATGTCAATCCATTTTCTTTTTTTCATCAAAAGCGAAGCTCGTTGCAGACACACACACAACAGGTCAGCCTTAAAATGATGAAGGTGGTAGAAAGAGATTAACGAAACTGGTCGAGATTGTTCACCGAAATATTACTTAAGTCGGACGCGGAAATTATCCATCAAAGCGGCGGCTGCCTGATGTTTATTTCAATGATTTATAGTCATTTACACAACAGGGTCAAGTAAATGTCAATCCATTTTCTTTTTTTCATCAAAAGCGAAGCTCGTTGCAGACACACACACAACAGGTCAGCCTTAAAATGATGAAGGTGGTAGAAAGAGATTAACGAAACTGGTCGAGATTGTTCACCGAAATATTACTTAAGTCGGACGCGGAAATTATCCATCAAAGCGGCGGCTGCCTGATGTTTATTTCAATGATTTATAGTCATTTACACTAATTAATGATTTAAGTCTTGAGTTATTCCTGCGTACTTGTGACGAGTGTTTTATTTTGTTTTGCTACCACGGCCGACAATGTTTTCCCAGGCGCGTTATCAGCGTTTAGTGTTGATACTGATCGAGCCAATTAGAAGCGTTGTGCGACAACAAAATCAAAATGCATCAGTGGACGGGTGCAAATTTCAGAAACGACTTCATTGCGTTTGCTCGGCTTTGATTCCGTTATTTTCAAGTTACTTATGCCAACAAGTGAATTCTCCCTACTGACCTCGTCCCCTACATTGTCCACTATTCAAGTGAAGAGAATAGATTTATCAGCCAGACTGAATACAGGAAAGCGAAAAAAGGGTTCTTTTTCACGTCCACTATTCCTATAAACTTATTTACATATTTCTAGCACGAAATGAAACGATGGAATTAAAACAAAATAGAACCCATAAAACTTGCGCTCCGCGCAATTACACACAGCATTTTTCATATCCTTTGTAGCAAGTTCTTTCAAGAAGCCCCGTTAAGACAAATTTAAACTAAAGTTGTCCTTACAGCTTAGAGGTTTTCAAATGAGCCTTGTTTTCTCCCCTCTCAGGTGAGGAGGCACGTGAGAAGAAAAAAGAAAAGACTGAGTAGGGTGGAGAGGGAGAGGAGAAAGGCGAGGGAGATTAGGAAAGATTGGGCGACGATAGAGAAAGAGTTTTTTCATTTTTGAGTATTTGCAAATGAACCTCTTGTACTCGAAGCCGGTTATAATTAAGCAATAGAGCACTTTTTCGGTGTTTATATAGCCTCTTCTAAACACGATGAAGGTTGGGAGAATTCGAGGTAGTTATGCAAACCCGAGACGTTGTCGAGGGTTTGCATAACTTTCGAGAATTTTCCCAACCATCCGAATGTTTAGATGAGGCTATATAAACACGGAAAACTGCTCTATTGCTTTTATAAAATAATTCTCCAAAATACGCGTGAATCTAAAACGTCACAACCGTGTTTACATACTCTCTTCTAAACACACCTATCGACCAATGAGAGCGCGCGTAGTGGCTCAATTATTTTTTAACGACTTGTGAAAAATACATGCACAAAGAGTTATCGGCGAATCTTTTGGATATGAGAAGCTCCACTCGAATTTAGCTGCCTGTTAATTTCCAATCATTGTAGCTCATGAATATTAACAAGTTCCCCCAGGTTTCTGGCATCGAAGTGAGTTTTTATTAAAAGCAAAACATTCGCAAGAAAAAAAAAACAGTCGATCGTTTTTGCTGTATAAATCGTAAAAGCGGATACAGCAAAAAGACGTATGAATTGTATTCAAATGTCACTGTTTCGTTTACAATTCCTGTTTGTAACATCCTCCCACCAGCTTCAGATGTCTTTCAATTTTAAATATTGAATTTGTTTTGGAAATTACAACGACAAAGAAAGCTGTCCTAATTTATATGACCCAATTAATATTTCTTTGTCGAAGGAGTCAGGAAGACTGTTAACTACAACTTTGGCCGAGAAATGCGGGCAAATCATGTCAAACCACAAAAATAAATTTGGATTTTCACGCAGATATTGCTCTTGCTCTGTTAACACACTTAGCAGACTACTTGTGGAAAAAATATCCGCTGCAGAAACGAGTCCTTAACTTTTTAATTAATAATGAGTTTCAAATTTAAAATATGTTTGGTGACCAAGTCGGGTTGCTAATGCTAACTTATCAATAAATTGTAAAATAAGTTAAATTTTCGAGTAGAGCTCACAAACACCGCCTATTAACGACCCTTTTTGTAAACTAAAACAATTTGCGTGCCGGTTTTTTCTAATTTGTAGCCCTATCTGGGGGCAAATAGCAGTGATCAGGTATATTTATTCACTCCAGAATCGTTTCAGTGACGTAGAAATACTGTCAGTCTTTTTGTTTTAATAGCTGTCAAAACTCTAATGCGCAAACAGCGGTTTTCTATTGAAAGCAACCGACAGCTGCGGGAGTTCAACCTACTTATGTAAACTAGATATTACGGAAAACAGTAGAGAGGTGCTTCAACAAAGCGGATGGCGTGGATTAGCCGCATAAGTGCAAGCTTGTTCTTGGGGAAGAATTGAAAATGTATGCTGCGCCGATCTCGGAAGAGGACAGCTTTCTTCCTGCCATTTTGTGGAGTAATCCGGCCAAACAACTGGAGCATGTTCGTGGTTACTACGAGCGACAGCGGGAGCGTAATTTAGTGCTCGACCGAAGTCTGGAAGATATTCGCATGTCGTATTCGATGAAGCTTTGCAATGAAAGAAATCGGCTTAGCAAATCGTTGTGGGAGTTAGAGGTTCGAAAAAGGAGATTGCTACATCAAATTATGGAGCCTCAAGCGAAACGCACTTCCGACTGGCGAAGGAAGTCCATATCTGAAGCGAAAAAGCAACGTTTAAAACAAAAAGAGAAAGAGGAAGAAAGCAAACTGGATATGTCGACAGGACGAAATAATAAACGGACTTCAAAAAAGGGTAAAGAAAGTAAGCTAGGAAAAACTACACAACACAAACAAGAAACAGATGCGAGCGACAAACAGCAAACTGAACAGTTAGAGATTCCAAAATATCTCCTACAGTGAAAAGGTTTTGTATATAAACCCCTGAACATTCAGGGTTGCTAAGACACGGGTCATGGAATATTCATTAGACACAGGGAAATAAGGAAATTGTAATCTGAAAAGAGACAATTTTAAGTCTCTAGAAATAAAAGGCTGCACACTTCAATAAAGTTGAAGAAGTTTATTTAAAAGAACCAGCAGCAGCGAACAAAATTGTCCTGGGAATTTCGCTTCAGCAAAAATATTATGAATCGAATGTGATATACAAATTTGTCTTTATTGTTACAGTTGTGCAATCATTGCATATTTTTTTAAAAATTTTCACCGTGGAAGAAGTCGTCCTGAAGTCCTAGAATAAGACTAACACAATGTACAGTCAGGCGAATGGTGCGCAATTTTATTTATCAAACAAAGCCTGGATAAAAAAAGTTCAGTTACTCTACAAGCTCAAATGGAATCTTTTGGAAGTGTAAGCAAGAAAATAAAGGTGAAATTCAGTAAAACAAAGACCTGTAATACCAGTAGCTATTTTTACCAACCGTTTTCAATAATTAATATCACTAGTTTATTGTCTCCGCAAGAAGAAAAGCATGCAGACATAGTAACAAAAATCCGTCATTAATTTTACAGGTTCAAGAAGAAACTTTTCTTCCTTAAATGTCATGCACAATATTTTGCTAAATGACTTTTCAAAAACTGTGGGATTTGCTTATTACATGAGGGTGCGAGATTTCCATGTTATCACTATTCCGTCAATAAAAGCCAAGCGAGAATTTGTGTCAAGTGTATCTACGCCTGTGAAAGTGGTTTTAGCAAGAAATTAAGCTCAACAATAGCGCGACGAAAATTGCAAAACCGTCATTGATGTGAAGTAACAAAAGCGGCTTTTGAACTTTTGTCTTGCAGCTGTGGTTACTTGACGCAATGATCTTCGATAAATAACCAGCTTTACGCAGTGACATAATTATCTCTTCATTCTAAAAACTGCATTTGTATTTCGAAAGGAAACAAAATGAGCTTCATTTTGTTCAGGAGACTGACGTGGATGAAGTCATTAAATATAACAAAGATAGAATCTCACAATCAAATTCAAATTGGTGTATGGCTTTATTTCTCTGAGTGATTTAAACACAGCATGAGCTTAGTGATAGAAAAGAAAAAAATCATATTGAAATTCATGTCGAGTGCACTCCTACGAAATGACAAAAAAGAGAGTGGAACACCAATATAATAACCTGAGTATCAGGGTAAGAGGGTAAGGGAGAGAAAAAGAAAAACAAAAGCCTGATGCTCAGGTTACCAATATAAAGAATTGCACGCCATTATTACGGCCACAGCTACAGTAAAATGTATGGAACAGCTCTCCGATATAGCGAAATCTTTGTGAAAACAAACAGAATCTAGATGTCTAACTAAAGTCTTCCAGATTAAACGCAGCATACATTTTACTGCACTGAACGTGAAACAGATTAACAGAGATGGAAGTCTGTGATAACTTCATTATATGCCATTGGTATTGCACCAGTCGGCAAAATTTATGATACCCCGTCGCAAAGAACCCATTGTCTCAGTCTCTGGGAGTTAAGCCATATTGAAGTCCAACTGTACCGCTACTTGTCAATCTGCGAATTAACTGACAGATGCTAGAATGTAAAATTAAACTTAAAAACTGCATACTTCAGAAGTAAATCTTTAATTTACTGTGTGATATCACTGTATATTTTCATGAGTCTTGTTGTGCTGTAGAAAGCCCGCGGGGCGAATCAATGCAAAATTGATCACGGAGAAAAAATATACAGCCACGATTTTGCCCGCCTGAAATCTAGAATTCGAATCAAGTTTTGCCTTTTGAGTGAAGTTAAATGATAAAAGCATGTCACTATTTTAAAATAGTGACAGAAAGAGTAGGGTCACATAATTTCCTCACTTATAAACGCAAAGATTAAACTTAGTTAAAGTCGCTTCGCAGTTAACTTGCTATATCCATTCATAAATGTCTTTTTAAGACGAGAAATATTGTTTTAAAAATATAAATGAAGGTAAAGATAATCGGTTTTAAGAACTTGAGGCCTTCTTCTCAATAAATATCATTAGACTTAACGCCTGAATTTTGCATGACAAACACGAAGAAAATTTGTTTTTGAACTGAAAATGAATAAATACAAAAATAAAAACTTCGTAAAAAGAGCTAGATAAAAAGTCTCATTATTTCATTTTCTCCTCTCGCTAAGGAGCGGCAGACAAAATTCATTAAAAATGTTCCAATAATAAATTACACGTGGAAGAGCTTGAAGAAAGGCATCGGTAACCAGACCACGTGACACCAACTGGCCAATCAAGAGACAGTTTGTAGTAGCCAAAGGGAGGCGTCGTTATAACGTGGATAGCAGTTGTCGAGCTTGTTCGTAAGATTCTTTGTCCTAAATGGCCAATGACAGGAATGATTCAAAATTAGTTTTCTCTGAATTTATTCAAACAGATTCAGGGGTTTTGATATTTTAAACAGCATACACTATACTGAGTTGGCAGGGGGGGGGGGGTGCAGATAACTATTTCTGCAATAAAACGTAAACAACGTAGAACACGAGTAGTTCCTCTCTTTCGCTTAGTTCGTCGCGCGTCCCGCGAGAGAAAACCTCGAGGAAAAATGGCCGCGGGTCCTCCAGATTTTCTTTCGCTTCACGCGCGACGAACCATGCAAAAGAGGAACTACTTGTAGTCTATGAACAACGGAAAGATAGAACTGTTCTCACCAACTTGAATACTTTCAAAACCGTTTTCGTGTGACTGTTGCCAAAAATGACGACGTAATCAACACACAACAAATAAACAGGCAATCGCTTATTTTACTCACATCATCTGTGGAGACAGGCAGTGACGTCGCTTTCTTCAACCACTCAGTCGCCTTTGCTATATTGCCGTTTTGCTGGTAACACTATGAAGTGAAGTGAAAAAATACAATTCTATCAAGAAAATAAATTTAGGTTAGTGATCAGTTTCCTTTGCAGCTGTTGTTTGTCATGCAACGTTTCGTCCAAATGGAGCAAGATTGCGTGACGCCTCATATGACAGTGACAGTGAATGCAGAGTAATGCGAGTGAACTACAGCAAACTTGCACAAAGCTACCTTGCCTATCCAGCAACAGTTGGAAATCCAAAATCCCGGCTTGACCTCTTCAGCCTGTCACAAGACAATCATTTAAACAACAAAAAATAACATGGGAGTAATGACTCTAGTCGGCTGTTGTTTAGTGCGAAATGTTTGCTCTCGAGTACAAGGAAACAATCCCAAAACAAGGACCTCTAGATCTTTTAAACTATCTTATTAGTTTCAATTTTTTCAGGTTGAATCTCACGTTTTGTTTAAGTTAGAGAAGACGGCAGGAGATGGGATGGCAGTAAAGCAGATCCAGGACAGTCAGAAACTGGACATCATAGCAGCTATGGTGAGAAAAAGCATGCCCTTTGAGAAGGTTCTCTGACCCCATGCTAAATGCATATCATGCATTTCCTGTATTCTAGGAGCTCCTACACAGATGCAAGCTTACATGGTGTTTCTGCAGGATATGCATTTTTAAAAGTATTTGTATTTTTCTTTTTAGACTCTACCTTTAAAAAGTTTTCAAGAGCTTCCTCTATGGACGAAGATGGTGGTTCAGCCACAAATGCGGATGCAGCTTTCCTTTGCCACCAAGACAGCATAGCAATCTATACTCATTTAAGAACAAAATAACTGACATTACTAACAGTGATTTGTAAAATAATGCATTGCTAGAATATGAAAAGAATCAAGGATGGGTCTGAGACATTGAACTGACTGTTAATAATAATAATAATAATAATAATAATAATAATAATAATAATAATAACTTTATTTAAGTGTCATATGTATTTAGCACTGTTGTACTAATTGGGGACACTGTAAATAAATAACCAAATATTTCAAATAGAACATAAACTGTTAAGAATCCCAACTGGTGGGAGGCTGACCAGTTGGCTATTTACATAACGCGGTCGAGGAGTTGAACTCGGGACTACTGAGAACAAATCCAGATAGTGGTAGGGTGAAGGATTTGAACCAGGGACCTCCAGATTTCAAATCCAGCGCCCTAAACCACTCGGCCACGCCACCTCCACTGAAATGAAAACCTTACCTCGTAACACCATCTTCCCAACAGATGATAGTTAGATGGGTCATTCCTATTAAGTTCGATGGCTTGTTTTATATGATCCTAGTAATAAGTATAGTAGAACAAATCAATTCAAATTCAATTTACAATACATGTTCTGAGTAATGGGAACCAGTTTATGATCCAGGACTATGGCGCCAATGTAATTGTCAATTTAATTTACTATAATCATCCAACCTCCCCCCGTCCTCCTGGACAGACCTCTGCTGTGTGGGGGTCTGCCATTGTCTCTGATGTTACTTCAGGTTATGAATCAATATAAAACTCTGTGATGTACTGTACAATTTTAATTGATTTTAATTTTAAGATTCTAACGTCTCTCAGTCTATAGATCTACCTTGTATTTGAAACCGAGCAAAATTTGATTTTGCATACTTTCATAACTTGTTGTGCTGCCAAGAATTATTGCATACCTGTGAAAAGAAAAGTAAAGATACTGTAATTAAAATCTTTCATAATACACATAACCTTAACATGTGAACTCCATGTCTGAGCCATAAAAGCAAAAAAGATTTCAGTCAATCAATAAGGTATGGCACAGACCTTGTACTTAATCAGGCTATTTCAAAGCTAAACAAATTTCACTAGTCACCTACCATTTGTGTGCGCTTGAGTTATTTTTGTCCAATTCAATTGCTTTCTCTGCCTCTGCCATACCTAAAGATGCCAAATTAAAAATAATGAAATTGAAGAAAACGTTTGGTAAAAATAATTACCAATACCTCTAGAACAAACAAAATCAACAGACAACAACTGCCAACATAGGTCTGAAATGCGTGCTTAATGGCTTCAGCTAAATGTAAACAGCATATGAGTATATTATTGTAGGCTTTGAGTTCTGCATAATATTATGAACAGCTACAAGAAATGAAGAACTGACATGAATCTGCAATAGCTCTGGTGTGAAAACAGTACTTTAAGTGGCTAGGGCATAGAACGGATCTTCATAGAGACTAACCTGAAATTCAATCTGAAGAACTGAATAAAAAATGAGGGAAAAATTGTATGGAATAGAGTATTTTGTTATAAAAGCAAGCGATAAAAAATATGAACGACATTTTGACCGCTCCACGGTCATTCTCAAGTTAAGGTTCATGGAATAAAGAATCCGCATATATACAATTTCTGAAACAATGGAAAGAGGTAAAAAGCTAATTATTTACATACGAACAATAAAAAATAACCGTATGCGAAGATGAAGTGTAAATAAGAGGTGAAAAGAATAAAAAGAATTTAAAAAAAAAAACTATAAAAGTATAAAAGTGTTAAGTAAACAGCTTTGCACGGATAGGAATAGAGTATCCACTGTTTCCATCGTTCATTTAAAATGAATGAAAAAGAGAAATGTGATTATAGCACTGTTTTGCCTAGCTAGCAAAGGATATACATGTATGTAGCAGTTTCTATATTTCGATAACAAGATCCTCATAGTTTTCTAAGCAGTGTTCCCCTCTCCACTTCCACGATCAATTTGTTGGATTTGTTGTCATGGTTACCTTGGTATAACAAGCTCTTCTTGCCCTCATTATCTCCACTTTTTTCTTTCAACATGGCAACGTCGTAACATGATCTTGCATATCTCCAGCTAACTTCACAACTTTGTTGATGCTGTATATTTGAATTTCATAAATTAATGCTGGTTTGAGACTAACACCTAAGTTGGAAGGTAATTTGATGTTTGCTACATGTACACCATAATGATCAAACACACAAAAAAAAATGATAAAAAGGAACAATCACATAGGTGTTGGACTGTGGGTTTTAATTTTTTTTGTAGGTTTCTTAGCATGCTACCATTATAGCAACAATTTTGGTTTGCTTTCACTTAATAAGCAAGACTGAATTTCTCAAAATCTAGTCAGACTTATATCCATTTTAATATGACTTTAAGTATAGTGGTTTGACTGTTTTAATTTTTGTTAAGGGTGTTGTGGGATTGCCAAAGTCAGTATCTTAAACATTTAAAGCGATAAGTCTTTCTCTGTCTTCTTTTCTAAACTTAAAAAGTAACTTGAACTAATTCTTTGACATAAAATGATGTATATGATAATGCAGTACCTGTACAACTTCCTGCAGGAGTTTATGTATTTTATGCTTATCGTCAGCATTATTAGTTGAGTGAAGCCGCTCTACTTCATCAATGACTGTCTTGAGCTGGTTGACATCTGACGCACTACAGCAAATGAAATGTAATGTCAAAAGAAATGCATGGTAAATCTTTTCAAAGTAAGTACACAATTTTATTTCAGTATGCGAGTATAGCTATGTTTCTTGTTTACAAACATTAGCGTCAAATTTCTTTTGATATTCAAATTTGCCAGCCACTGAACAATAGCATGCATTGTTTCAACAGCCAATAAACCTCTGGTTGGCACAATAATAACAATTGGTGACATAACAAGAAACATCGCTATTGCATTTTTTGTTATACAATGATTTTAGTGATATCACCTAGTCCTAATAACAGCTGTCAATATCTTTGTAGTCTGTTGTCAAACTGACTACTCATGCAGTTCATGTACATTCTATTTTCTTTAATGAAGTAGCTTGCTTTAGAGAATTTTTCCAGAGACATGACAAACAGCTGTATTTTTTCGAGAGTATTCAACATGCAGCTTACACTTTTTTTTTTATGCGTTTATTGTCTGACAAACTTCACTTACAATACATGAGAAAAGCCTATTTACAATACTTTGAGATTACCTTACTTACTTACAAAACGGAAAAGTTACTTATTATGACTTACACGTTACGTTCCTTACAACACATTGTGGTTACTTACTAACGGAAAAAAAAATAAAATGAAATAAAGTGAAATAAAACTCGCAACAAAACGCTCTAAATGTTGAGAAAGAATTTCCACTTTTGTTGAAACTCCCTTTCAGCATTGATCGTTACAGCAATATATTTTTCTATTTCGATTTTGTCACGTACTAATGAGATGAAGTCGTTGAAAACAAACTTGGTATTATTTAGCGCGTTGATATAAAGAAAGTATTTTCCTAGCATTATGAGGTGGTTGAGGGTCAAACGGTGAGTACAGGAACAAGTAATTCCAAATAATATCTCTGGCTCGGAGAGAATTAAACTCGCATTACATACGTTAGAATACCATCTTTGGAACTTACACCAAAAGGAAGACGCTTGCGGGCAGGAGATAAACAAATGATGCATGTTTTGACAATCAGAGGGGCTTACACTTACCGTTGTAGCAACTGCTTAATACTCGGTCACTATTGTTTCTGATTCTACCCTCACACATATTTTTAAAGAACGAGATGAGTATGAATGAGTTAACTCAAGTGGCAGAGTATTGTGCAGTTAAGCCCTTATGGAGTTGTACGACTTAACTACATAAAAGGTAGCCCAAGCTCAAGTTATGACAAACTCAATTTTTTGTTGACCTCCATGCTGTCACATATTTGCCTAATTTGCATATTTACGTGACAGTACGGAGGTCAACAATAAATTGAGCTTCTTATATAATAGCCTGCGAGCAGGCTCACTTGTTGAAGGCCCACGGGAAAACGCGAAAGGGGGACAGAGGGCGGGGAGAATGAGGCGAGGAAAAGTGAGCCTGCACGCGAGCTTTTGAGTTTTGAATTCCGCCCCTCGCGAGGTGTCAGGTCGGCATTTCACATGTGTCAGATAACTACATGTATCCAATAGGAGCAAAGCAAAATGTAAACAAACATGACAGCGCATTGCACGTGGAGACTTGTGAAATGCAGTGTTACACAATCTATTTCCCTGGCTTTTGTAACCTGTCATTCTTAACCAATCGGATCGCTGCATTCGTCAACGAGCATGGGGAATTTAAAACTCAAAAGCTTGCGTGCAGGCTCACTTTTCCTCGCCCCATTCTCCCTGCCCTCCGTCACCCTTTCGAGTTTTCCTGTGGGCCTACAACAACAAGTGAGCCTGCTCGCAGTCTACTCATATAACGAGCTTGGGCTGCCTGTGACTACATGCAAGACTTCACGCCACATGTACAATGACAAATACAGGTAGGCTAGACTGAACTAAGTAACTCACGTACTTTGAAGATGGTTCCTCGCCTGCCATTTCATAATATTCATCTTCTTCTGTTTCCTCGTCACTTTGTCGGACAGGTGGTTGATCATTCTGAGGAACAATTCGTTTATTTCTATTTTCACTAAACGTTACTTCAAGTCTAACCATAACACAACGAAGTTCTCTTATTTCTTCTGTCAACTCAGTGACACGAACTACAAGCTTTTGATCCTGAACTGTCGCAGTGAACATTCTCCTTGAAGCAGCCATTCCCGCCCCTATACCAAGGCCTATTCCCAGGCCAATTGAGACTCCTACAAGAACATTACGTCCCAAAGATAAGGAGAGATCAAGCGATGGAAACCAAGCCGCCATCTTGTTTTCTGCTTCAACTGTGTGATAAATCGCGGGCTCAAATCGAGTTGAAGGCTTGCGGGACAGAGCTGAAAAACGACTGCGCATGCTTATTCGCACGCGCCGAAAAACTGGGAAAGACAACATAAAACCATAGCAACGCATACGTAAATATGGCGGGCATTTTGAAAAAGTAAGAGCGCTGAGAATTTTCGCCTGGGCTAAGGAGTAGGTAAAAAGGTTAAGCCTGGAACTTTCTCTAGAGACCGGTCGATATTAGTCTTAAAACATATCTACTGAACACCACACTTTCATCCTTGAACACTCATCGAAATTTTGCCGCGAAGTCGGAGTTCGTGCCGCGAAAATGCGGCTCGTGTTGCAGATTATGTTAATGAGTTTGATGTGCACGGAAACTTCCGGTGGGGGGACATGTTGGTACCACAGAAAAACCAGAAAAGGCGAGAGATGCAAAGGGAAAATGCGGAGGTTCAATACTGCAATAGCGAGGTATGTCGGTGGCACCACGGACAGCTGGGCATGTACTCGACACTGGACCAGAATAAACCGCGAAGCAAATGGTTTTTGTGCATGTCCACTTCCTGTGCACTCAACTGATACTTCAGCCAACATACCAGCGAGGTTTTATGAAATGTTTGACCGCATCGGACGCACTACGAGTGGTTACCGTCCTGGTGTGCGATGGTGTTCCAGTTGTAGGAAAAATGCAGACCAGTTATTTAAAGATGAACAAGATTACAGCCCTCCTGGAAAGGTACAGTTACTGGGAGGTTACTATAAGAACGCCCTTTAAAATGAGTGGCACATATTTCCGAATTTATTGTGACATGCAAATGTAAAACTGGTACATGTATAAATAAGTTCCTTTTGATGATTTCAGAGAAAAAGTACTAATGTTACATCCCATCACACCTCACCCATGCCAAAGCAGGTACTTCTCATCATTCTGTATCATATTTGATGCCAGCTATATAAAATCAGTTTTGAAATAACAAACTTCTTGTTGCATTCCTCCTAGAAGTCACCAGAGGAAATGGATTTATTGCTCAGAGAGGAGACAAAAAAGTGCTGCACCTTGCAAACACAGCTTAATGTGGCAACACAACAGCTCTCAGAGATAAAAGGTGTTTTCACTGTTTTGAAGCTGCTTAGCATCATATTGAAAATTCTATAATTCGCACAAAAATATTTCAATTTTTGTCATGGTTGATTTTTTTCTGCTACAGAATCAACTATTGAAAAGAAGTTGGAAGCATTTCAAAAGGCCCTGTACAGACATCAGATAACCACCCCAGAACAGAAAATTTACAATCCAGAGGCAATGAAACAGTTTACTGACAAAAATAGCCCTGGACTCTTTGAGGACATCCTTAACTGTTTAAGTGGAGGAAAAAGCTTGTCCAGCAGAAGGAAAGAGATGCAAGAGCAGAGAGTGGTGTCCCTACTCCACATAATGGCATATTTTAGGTAACAAACTTTAACTTAAGTGGCTACCTGTAAGAAATGTTTTCATTCAATGTTCATGGGGCTTGTAACAATGGAAGCAAATTACTTTACCCACATCACAGGTCACAAAAAACATCTGCATTGCAAAAAGACAGTGGCTTATACGCAGCTAGTTCTGGCATGTCCTTGCAAGGCCTATCTACCGGTCAGGTTTTAGGATACAGCACCACACCTAGAAATGTGCAGCAGTTAAAAGCAGACCTGAGTAAAGGTCATGCCAATTACATATCACAACAGTTGCAGAGAGTAAATGAGGTCAGTCTGCAAATAAATAAGCTTGCTAACAGCTTGTAAATAATTCTAATCAACAAATGGCCTCTGACATACACACTTCCAAAAAATATTATTGAAAAAAAGCCATTTTTGCAACTTAATTTTATTTCTTGTCATTGTCTTGTGTAATATATTAAAATTAATAGAGCAGTTTTCAATTGAGTTTAAAAAGTAATAACAATTACTTTGGTTTTGGGTTTCCTACGGTTTGACACTGGCTGGCTATTATTAGAGTACATATACATTTCTGTACTCAGCCAATGTCAAATAGTTTGGTTTGGGTTTTACGGCACTCAATTGAAAACCACTCTATTAACTACAATATTATGGTTTTTACACACTATCTCCCCATCAGCTGACATGTTTCATGGTCTTGATGGTTGATGACTTCCACAACATTCACTCATTTCATACGCCAGCACGACTTGTTAGGACTAATGTGGTACACATGGCATCCTGTATAGCAGATGTGCATCCCACAGTCAGTGCAGTACCCTGCTCATCATCATCCTTACACAGACAAGTAGTGATTAATGTAAATGGCCAACAGAAGACCTGTCTTGGTGGAATACATGTGCCATCTGTTCTAGAAACGTTAACAAATGCCTTAATGAATATGCAAAACCAGTTTTTGGACCAACTACCGCAAAACATGCAAAACATTGATCCAGGGAGACTACAGGCAGCACTGCGAGAACTAAGGCTAGTATAGATTAAATTGATTATAAACAGTTACATGTTTACGAATCTAAACTGACCTCTTAAGAATATCAAAATAGAGTAAATATCATCAGCCTACAGCAATTTTAATAAACAAAAAATATTGGGAATATGTATTTTCTCTTTAAATGGTATTTCACGGTAGCCTCGCAACTCCCACAAGCTCTAAATTTCATTGGCGAGGATAGAGTCGCAGCCCTTTTGTTTTCTTTGTTTTGGGGCTAGGGTCCATTGTAATCTGTTGTTTGTTCTTTTGTTAAACCTCAAGGGTGGTCTTCAATCAGGTCAGACCTTGTAAGAGCTGCGAGGTGACCCGTATTTCAAGGAACATTTTTATTTGTTGTTCAGGGTGTACTCAGATCCAACAACACAAGACCTTGAAACACTGGAGACATGTATGTTGATTGATGAGTTCCAACAAGATCTAAAAAGCATGGATAACTACAAAACAACCCTAGAACGTTTACTGAATAAATACCCTGAACTTCAGCTTTACAGCAAGAAGTTTGTTCTGCCATTGCCCGCTGATTGGCCAGGATGGTACTATCCCAAAAAGCTAATAGCAAGTGGATGGAATCCCAGCATTGGAATAATACCAGAGCAAGGGCCATTTCATGTGTGTCTCAATGCCTATGAAGATGTTGTTTCAAATTTCAAATTTTTTTTTGATAAGCTGTTTTCAAGTGTCTTTGGAGGCACTCTGGCTTCTAAACCAAAACCCTTTAAGACATCATTATGTGTGACTGCTGCATTAGTTGGTTGGCAACTTGTAAGAGGAAATGTTTTGGAAAAGTTTGCAAACTGCAAGCAACATGAATTTGTGACAATTTTACACTTACTTGAACATGTTGTGCCCCTCATCTTTTATCAGTACAACATTTTCAGAAGTGGCAATCTAAAGCTATATGAGATGGTCATGGCACAATTGGCAATTATTTTCATCTGCTGGAGAAGGAAGCATTATGACAAATCAACCTTATCATTTTTGAGTGACTGTGCATATCAGTGTAAATATCTTCCAGCATACTGGGCTAAAAAGGCCAGTATTCTCAAGCTAATAACTGAAAAAAAGGTTGAAGTCTGGCATTCTGTTCTAAGAAGAAACACTGAAAAGTTTGAAGATGCAAAAAGCATTGAAGATACTGCTAAATCAATAGCATCGTCAGGGTTTCTTAGCGAATTTGTCCAGTCCTTTGTTCCACAGTACCACCGTGGTCAGCACAGTGAACCCAACTTGTGGCTTATTGCTGGGAAAAGTGCAGAGTTTCTTCTTGATCTGTTTAAGAGCATTTCACAGAACTGCCATAAATCATACCAGGTAACAATCCTAAAAATAAAAAAATAATAAATTTTCAACTGTTTACTCATGAAATCAATAAATACAGAAGTCTAAACCATTTATTATATCATCATAAAACAATACAAGGATTTGATGATACAAGAAAAATTTTAAAACACAAGCTGCAAGCAAGCACTTTCCACATTTGTCAAGTGTTGTCAAATTCCAGAGGTGTGTTGGGACAGTTTGGTTTAGACCTCTTTATTTGATTAGAAATAGAATATGCAGACCTAGATATAAAATATACCAAACAATAGAATGAATATTAAAATAAACAAACAAAATTAAGGAATACTGATAACAACTCTGACTTAAAAATTACAAAAAGAAATACAAACAAAAAACTTCTCACACTATGTTTTCCTCATAATAAACTTACTATTAACATGCATATAATTTAATTTTCCAACATTTTTGGTATTTAACTCAGGTTGAACGCCCAGTTGCAAATAATGGAAAACCCAAAGGGAAGCCACAGTACCATCTTCCAACATTTGAAACCACAGTAGACACCAAGTGTTTTCCACTAAGTTACAATCTAGATGATGTGGAGCCAGGCCAACAACCTCATCCAGATGTTTATTGTGATTTCCCAACTTGCATGAGAAGAGAAACAGATACCGTTATTAGACTGGCCTGTTTTCACTGCTTCCACCAAGCTTGCTTGCCTTCGAATCACTGCTGTCCAATCTGTGCTGAACCACTGAAGAAAAAAGTCCAAAAGTTAGCAAACACCTTCAACAATGGGCTTTTGTCCTCTAAAAATACTAATGAAGGGGAAAATGAAGATGATGATGATCTCCATGAAGATGAAAGCAATCATGAACCACTTACAGGCTTGAACATATCCGATGCTGAACTTTTCTACACCTCACCAGAATGGTCTCAAAAGATTGAAAGCATCCTGAATACTTATGCAACAATCCCTCTTCCATCCCGGTCCAATCATTCATCCAGAAATCAACCTTCACCTATGAATGCCTCGTCTCCCTCTAACAGCTCTTCTCATGTTCTAACGCCCATTATCATCCCTCCAAACCATCATGGCAATGTCACTTTCTGGCCATTCCCAAGTAGTATTTCACAGTCCACAATATTAGGAAGAACAGGAAGTAATGCCTGTACTTTTATTGCACTTTTATTTAGCAAAATGTTCTTTTCAGAAAATGTTCAAATTCCTGTGCTCAATAGTCCACTGAGCCAAACATGGGTGTACCAGCTAATTGTGCAAGGGATTTTAGTGGGTAACAGCATCTATGACTCAGTGACACAAAACATTCCTCAAACATTTGGTGTTTCCCAAGCTCTACAATCATCAACTGTATTAAACAATGTCATTGGTGGCACCACTGTGGGACCCGAAATGCCTGTTAGCATTATCCCTGAAGCAAGTCCTGCAGCTAATCTACCTTTTCACTGGAGAACTGCTTTAACACACGGCAAAACAACATCTATATTTATTTTAAATTCTAATACTGTGGTCTTCATTCCAACCACACAAGGTGTTTTCCTCTTAGACAGCCACATACATGGGAACAGTGGAGCCCATGTAGCTTTTGCAGAATGGCAGTACTCCTTTGAATTACTCTCTTGGTTCAAGCAAGTCAACAATTTTCAGTTCACTCTTGGGACAGTCACTAATATTAAGTTTCACTAACACCTCACTAAACTCTTCCCACCTTTTTAGCATTTTTAGCATATATTTTGCTAGCTTAGCTAAATAAATTAACGGGGAGATAAATAAGGAAAGGCATCTGTAGAAAAGTGCTTCAAACTGTCGAGAAAGTAAGCCTTTATAGACTCGCTATCAGATAACTATAAATCTGCAAAGTCATGGTCAGCCCATGAGAGCGGATATAAATTTCACAATTTCACAAGTAAGAAATTATACTCAGTATTCCATTAATTTTACCGTCATATATCCAGGAATGGTGAGTGGTAGGGTAAATACATAAATATCTCAACACGAAGAAGGGAATCGTTTCCTTTACACTTCTTCCCGTAAGATCCAAAAGCAACAAACGCTCGAGTACGGTTACCTCGAGTACAGTACAAAGATGCGAGATTACGTGGCAGGTTTATTTATCGTTGCGTGTCAGTTACATTTGTATATAATTATTTGTAAGGAGCAACCTCACTTGAAAAGATGTATTTACAACAAGGTAGTTGAAATTTACTCGTTTTTAACCTGTAAGTGGCATCCAAAATAAACTTAATCTTGAAAGCTACAAGCGTAAAGCAGTCACTACTCACCATGGCGCTGCGAACGATGTCTGCCAGAATTTGCTCTGTTTAGACCGTCCAGAGCCAGAAATATGTACAGGATATCACGGACATCTTCTTGACTGAAACCATACTGAAAGTCCCATCTTCTCCATTTCTCTCAAATGATATTAACCCAAAAAAAGTAACACCGCTCGACGCCAAAACTTTCCATTGATCAAACGATCGAAAAACCCAACCACTGGTCAACTCGCCCGCGAAAATCCTACGCATGCGCAGTCGTTTTTCAGCTCTGTCGGCTTGCGGGGGCTTGTGTGAGGGCTTGTGTAGTAATTGAAGGAACAAGGCTTAATTTGGAACTATATTTTTGCCTTTAAACGCGACCGCTATGCCTCACGTCTTAATCAGTACACAGATAAGGCTGGTAAGAACTTTCTTCCTAATAATCCTAAGTTTGTTGCAAATTGAAACAGATAAATATGACAGATAACATCACTGCAGAGGTCGCTTTTTGACATGTAAGCTTATACATTTGTTTTGCGGTGTTTTGACATCAATCAGGCAAGTGGACCGACGACTTGCGGCGACGAATGGGCAGACAAAGAAATAATGAAGTGTTTGGGAGCGGAATTGGTGCACACGTTTGGAAATAACTTGTAAGTAGCTTCTGTTCCGCGCCGGGGCTGGCGGACTAACGTGCAGGTCTTACACTAAGTACGTACTTCTATCACAATGCAAAGAAAGTTCACAAAGGTCACACTCAAAATAAAGTTCATGTATGTATGAATGCAAGTAAGTTTAACATAAATATTTCAGCAGTGAATACTGTAGTTTCTAACTTTAGTGTTGGGTGCAGGAATAGTGACTGACCCCACTGCGGGTAAGATCAGCTTATGTGTCCCAGCCCCCATCCCCCAGAACTGCACAAAGATAAATAATATTGAAGACAGCATTCTCACTATGTTCACTTAAACAGCTCTACATTTAGATTCCTGGCAATCTATTTTTCTCTCAAAATCAGGCAGGAAGTATGAGGTGAGATGTTTCAAACTAGAAGAGATCTTCTGTATTCGTGTTTATGTATAAACACTTGCCAGCCCTCCGGAGAATAGACTGGCTTACAGCAGTCTACCTTAAATGCCACATATTAATCAGGAACCACAACTGTATTTCCTTTTCTAGTAAAGAGTACATTTCAGAGGATCCACCCCGTGTAGTGCTCAACAAACTGGAGCAGATGGGTTACAAAGTTATAGCGGCAACTGGTGTTGGCCAGACAATGATCTGGACTCTGCACAAAACAGATGATCAGGAGATTTTAGATAAAGGAAAAGCTGACAGATAAATTGCCATTAGAATACATGGTAAATTTACAAACCTCTAAAAGGTACATGTACTCACTAGTTTGTTGGTGTACTGCAATGCACTCCTTTGTACAACTTAATAATATGCTAGGTTAATCAGTCAGTGTTCTCAAGTGTTTAAACATCTGCCTGAATATAAACTTACATAAACCTGATGCAGATGAAATATAACTGTGGGCGTATGTCAACAAAACTGTAAATCATTTTGCAGTGCTGTAAATCAAATTCAAGTCAGCTTGGCTAATCGGCCATGTGACAGAAGTACTTTTTAAATACAAAATACCGGACAAAGAAGAAAATAAATTACCTCGGAATGCAAAGATTCAAGAGACTAATCTACTGGTTTCACTTTGATTTGGCAAGTGACGTTTTACATGTGCTTACCATTGAAAATTTTGTGCTCCATTCGGCTGCCAAATTTCTTTGTGAACAAAAGTCTTCTATATGTTGGAGACAGCAGAAATAATGTACCATTCTTCATTGGCAAAATTTGACTTCGAACCCCGATAGAGCGGGTATGTAGTTTTTAGTGACTGCTCGAGGTTTTGAAACCCACAAAGTTTGCCACAACAATCAAAACACTCTGCCACCCCTCCCACCCAACAGACTTTTTACCACCCAGATTCTGGGTGGTCACGTGACCAGTCAACCAGCAGCAGCAGTGGAAAGAAAGCCTGGGAACGAGGTTGACACAGCTGGTGGTAGTGAAAGGCCTGGTCTGAGAAAAACATTGGTACTTGGTGCCAATATTCCAAACATTCCTTTTTCAAGCGACATCTCCATTTTTAAATGGCCGTTTATGTGACTGGAAATTTATTACAGTGGAAGGGGGATATTGAGACAGGTTGAATTGAATAAGGATTGAGGAGATTTTTTTGTAAAATGGCCTTTAGTAGCCTGCCATACATGTTTATGCATTCTATACAAGCTTGGCATGGGCTAAATGATTTACTGGATCGGAGCTCTGCAGCTGTTCTGTGGCTTAAAAGCACAATATCTGTCTTTGTCTTTCCTCAGATAAAAATGCAACTTCTTGTCTTCCAATGAATCAAGCTTTGAGTACAGAAACCACTCACTGAAGCTACAGTGTGGAAAATCTTGCTTGCATAGATGAGAACACAAATGCACAAACAAAGGAAAATAATGAGTACATTTGTGACTAGATACAGATACATGTATCTTGGTATTTGTTACTGTGTATAACAGGAAATCTTGGCACACAGTTAAAATAAGTATAATTTAATAATCAATAATGATAGCACAAACTGTACATATAGTGTTTGCGTGTGAATTAAGTTATTAAAAAATAAAATGCTGTAGACTGACTATTTGAATTCACTGTACAAGATGTAAGTTTGGAATTTACATGTATTCAGTCAGACTTTTTACCTTAAGTACAGTAAACAATTTTTTATACCATAATATTGAGCCTAACTACATAATAATATTGTAAAAGTCGCTTTGTTAGAACACAAGGTCATGTCAATTCTGTATTGATAGATGTTGATTCAGATGTTTACCATTGATCAAAAAAGATAAGAATGGAAGATTTAGAATTTTTTAGAGCTTTCCTTTTGTGACTCACTTTTACTAAGTTTAGAGCTTCATTTGCAGCTTTTCTCTTCTCCCATCTTGAATAACTGTACTGTTCGTTTTAATTCTCTTTATAAGGTTAGTATAAATAATAAAGTCTCTTGCTGTTGTTGTAGTACCACCCTATCATGACGTTCATGAGAATTTAGATAGTACCTTGAGACTATTTGCTGATGATGCATTATTATACAGATCAATCAACACAATGAATGACACTGTTATCCTGCAGAATGATACTGACAAATTAGTATCTTGGAGTAAGACATGGCAAATGCAGTTTAATGTAACTAAATGTCATACAATGAAGATATCTAGGAAGAAGGAACCTGTGTTGATAGATTATTACATCAATGGCCAAAAGCTGTCTCCCGTGAAGAACCATCCTTATCTGGGAGTCATGTTATCTAACGATCTAAGATGGAATTCTCATGTGGAAAATATTCTGGCCAAAGCAAATAAGTCACTTGGTTTTGTAAGACGCAACCTTTACCCTTGTTCTGAAAGAACAAAGCGTTCAGCTTATGTTACCATTGTGAGACCAAATTTGGAGTATGCTACTGCTGTGTGGGATCCATACAGACAAGAACACATTGATTCAATTGAAACAGTCCAGCGGCGTGCGGCCAGATTTATCAAAAGAGATTATAAGAGAACTTCTTCCGTTACAGAAATGCTACAGTCATTAGATTTAGAATTTTAGAGGATAGACGTAAAGCCCACCGATTGAATATATTTTATTTAGCACTTAACAACTCCATTGCATTGCCTATACCTGATTATTTTTCACCCAAACAACGTTTTACTAGATCATTTTCTAATGATTCATTTATTCAAGCCAATTGCAATCATGATTATTATTTTTATAGTTTTTATCCAAGGACAATAAGAGACTGGAACTCCCTACCAAGCGGCATTCGTGCCAGTGTGGATTTTTCATCATTTAAAGATCACTGTTTCTCAGTTATTAGAAACAATTGACTGCTGTAATTTATTTCATTTTATTATTGGTATTGTTGTTATTGTTGTTATTTTGGATTTTTCTTATTTATCAAGAAATAATTTTATCATTTGAAATTCTAATATATTACTGTACATAACTTTGCAAGTTTTTATTATTATTATTATTTATATTGACTTGATGCAAAAGCGTTGTCAATTACGT
>OZ026600.1:310700-318200 GCA_964020085.1 Micromussa lordhowensis | reverse complement strand
TCATCCACAATCCTATAAAAGTAACTGTTTTTGAGTGTGTTTGTCCTGGCATATTTCTTTTTTAACGATTTGGTATCGAAATGCCTCAGTAGACAACGGTCCTCTTGGCTATAAAAATCTAAGAATTGAGAATAGTCAACATCTAAATGGCCATTAAATTTACCTGCTTCCTGATTATCTGGATTTTTATCAGGATGGCATTTCAGTGCTTTTTTTCTGTAAGCTTTTGCAATCTATAAGAAAAACAAATACCCAAGGAAAGTTTTGATAATACATGTAGATTATTTTCCGTGTTAATATACCCATTGTCTTTTCTAGCACCTCACTTTCACGTTGTTATTTAATTAGTATTCATACATTCTATTAGCTATCTTTATATCACACCGACTAGCGGTTCACTTGTATTCGCACTTGACGATGGATGTTGGTCATCCGAAACATGTCTTGTAAACTCAAAAGTGTGTGTTTCTACCTAAAAGTTATTACATGTAGAGCTGCATTTTACACAAAAAGTACGTATTACAAAATACGAAGAGGAAGAAATGACATAAAAAAAAACAACATAAACAAAGGCTCAGTGTTTTCCTTATTACTACGTTCCTGCTATGCAGTTCACAAAAATGACATACATATAAATACAAGAGGAAGCGTATTTGCTTTTCGTGACCTTGCTCTCTATGTCGCGAATGGAAACCAGGGCCTAACACCGAATGGATACATGCAAGTAATGTTTGACACTTTTAAAAAGATACATGTATCAAAATTCATATATAGCCATCATCAAAACTAGAAAAGACTGCCTGGATATGTAATGTTTGACACTTGAAAAAAGTTATCAACGTTCATAGCCATCATCAAACCTAGAGAAATAGAGAGCTCAGATAATTCTGGGCGCCGCGTAGTTGGCCGCGTTTATTGTGTGAAACAACGTCCAAACAACGTACAGTCAAAGCCCAATGCAAAATAAGCGGTGCAGATCGGACCAACCAAAATTAGCAGCAATGCACATAGCAGTTCACTTTCCTAGCTGATATTTCTCCCATTCAATAGAGGTATGACTTTTACTTTACCTCTTTAAGGCTGCTTTCCCGAGTAACTCCAAGAATTTCGTAGTAAGTCGTTTTGTCCGCCATGTTGAAACTCTAAGTGTATAGACCGCTGACCATCCAATACGCAGTATCTTTCAGTCCCAGTCCGCTTGCTGATCGAGAGCCCGGACAACATGGAGGCTGTTCTCGATTCAGGCATCAATTTTATCATTTATTTACAAAATTCTTGGGCAGGGTGGCAAAGTGAAATGTTATTCCTTTCTAAAGTTGGCGATCCTAGGAATTCCTTTCTGATCTATTTTCCAGTTGTGTACTATTTAAATCACAGTTTAGGAGTGAGTGTGTTGTGGACAGCCATCACTTCTGAGTGGCTAAATCTTGTTCTGAAATGGTAAGGTGGGAAAACGTTTTTGATTTAAAAAAGTTTGTTTTTGGAGAGGAAATATTAAATGTACCCAACTGTAAAGTTGAGTTGTATAAACATGCCAATCTTGTAGTTCAAAACCTGCTTTACCAAATAAATGTGTATGTATGTATGTATGTTCTGATAGGATCCTAAGAGGTGATAGGCCATATTGGTATATTCATGAGACAGCTAAGTGGAAAAATGTGACCATCCAACAGTTTGAGCTGACTTGTGAAACAGGACCAGGCAAGTTCATAAACTTCTATATTTAAGCTGCCGAGCCATGGAAACCTTGCAAGTTTTTTTTGTGTAAACTGCACTACACTTGCATGAGACATTCAATGTGAAACATTTATTGAGGATGCGTCAGTCAGCCATCAGATTCAATGTATCCTAATGTCTACCTCACAAACTTAACTAATGGCTCCAAGAATTAGAACCTGTGCTACGCCAGATATGAAAAACCACTAAAAATCCACCCTTTGGATGTGGCCAAAAAGTATGTGGAAACGTATTCCTTATCTAATGCAGCAGCATGAGAACCTGAGAAAAAGGTTATTCTACAATTATTACACAAGTTGATAAAATCGAAAAAATAATCCTTAAAAAAAATAAAGTAGGCGAACACAAAAACTGACTGACCTAGAATGACTAAAACTCTCCCGCCAAACCTTAAATAGTCCCTAAGCATCCCATGGTACACCCGAGTCTCTCCAATGTACCGTCAGAATAACAATTTCTGAAAATAAGTTGTCCCTTAATCGTCAGAAATTACATTCTTAGCTTTTCTTTACATTTTCCTTGTAACTGAAGTAGAATTGCTTACTTCACCTAATAAAAAGCCTGCACACACAGCCAACTTAAAATTTGCCATGACATGGGCTATTATTGTTAACACTTTTACATTCTTTTTCCACAGGGTCCCCATCAGGTCATTCTATGGTAACATCTGCTGTGCTGTGTTTGGTGGTCCTGTGGCTGATGAACTCACTAAGTGAAACATTGTTTCGAGCACATTTTTTCAGTAGACTCGTTATAACTACCACAATTTGGAGTGTACTCCTTGCAATCCTTTCTCTTGTATCATTGTCAAGAGTGTTTATAGCTACACATTTCCCTCATCAAGTCATTCTAGGCACAGTTATTGGCCTGCTTGTGGCATGTACTGTAAGAAAGCACAGTTCAGTACTTTTTGAAGTCTCCCACTCTGTTTTGTATTGCACAATGTGTTCCATACTGCTAGTTGTAACAACCTTGGCATCTTATTTCATCCTTTCAGTACTTATTTATGATCCTTCAATCTCGGTTACCAAAGCTCAGAAATGGTGTGTCGAGCCGTCTTACATTCATCTTGACACAACGCCATTTTATGCACTTGTTCGTGATTCTGGAGCAGCTCTAGGATTGGGAATTTCTTTTCTTATTGTAGCATCTGTTTCAAGAGCAGGAATAAATAATTGGAGAGGTTTGAGCAATATTCAAATTCCGTTACTTTCCAGAAGTCTCAAAATCATTCTCTCGGTCTTTCTGTTACAGCTTCTGGAAGCCATTTCTTTGCCAAAATCAAACCCTTTGCTATTTTATGTTGCTGGGTATGGAAGATGCGCTTTAATTCCTGTTATTGTCATTTTGTTTGTTCCAATGATTGTCTTAATGATGTCTTTGGAAAAGTCACTATATTTTATCACATCAATTTAATTCCACTATATATGGTGCAAATATTTGTGAGTTTAAATAAAATTATCTATAAATTTAATACAAGGTTATATTACTATTTTTTAATAAATTATTAATAAAGATTAGCACTACCTCTTTTTGTTGGAGAGCAGTGGTCTCAAATCTTGCATGTGCTTGTATTATCAATGGGTAACGGCACATTATTTTTCCATATCCTTTCTCCTGCCTGAATAATCCTTAAATACGGCCTGATGTCTAGATGTTGTATTATTTTGCTCTCGGATATCCCGTGCCCGCAGGCAACTCGTTCCCGGAGATTGCGTGACACCTTGAGAATTAAACGCTGAGGGAAGCTTGGAAAGGAGTTTGTTCCAGTACCTTCTCGAGCGCCTTGAACCTTGAACTTGGCAATTTGTCGAGAGTTCCATGCAAGATGAACGTGAGTATAAGCATAAATAAGTAGAAATCGCTTGAATCCTTCTAAGAAATGTCACTGTAATCTTTATTTTAAATAGGGTCGGGCAGTCGATGACGAAAGGAAGAAACTGTGGGACGAACTTAGCAAAGGAACAGACAAGTCGCGGCTAGTTGTTGTGCATTTGACGAAAGGCAACGAAGGTAAGCGTAAAAATGATTAAGCTTACGTATGGCCGGTACGTGCGCAGACATTTTGGCCTTATTAGATATCAAAAGCTGCCATAAGTGCTATGAACAGAACAAGGGCATTTGGGGAGTAAATTCGCACATTTTTGCTGCTGCTTTCAACAAATGCGTGCTGTTTTGTCTCCCACTGCACGAAATACATGTAGCATGCTATTTATAGATTGCCACTGATGATAGGTTCAAAATACGATTTAATTAAATATATCTCTGCTTAAATACTGGTTAATAGCTTTCTTAGTTGTATTTATCTAAAATTAAGTGCTATTTTTGGCCTAAGACCTCAGGTGAAGATAAAGTTAATGACTTGTTTGGTGGTTTGTCACCTTGCTTTCTTTAATTTCGTGCGTGAGCTTTAATTACTTTTCTTCGTCATTTTTTGTCGTAATTTTTTTCTTTTATTTTTGCATTCGATATTATTACATAGCCCTACTAGTACAATTCATGTTAACCTTGCATTTCGCACCATTTTCCCGTAGTTTTAGTCTGTTTTGGTAAATTTTGCTACCTATCCATTCAATTTATATCCATAAATCAAGTCAATATCAGGACTTGAATATATTTTCAAAGGTAAGTTTGAATGAAGCTGGTAAATGGTTGTTTATACTGATCACCTGCATTATTGATCAGTAGTGTGAAATAAACAGCTTGTGTATTCATTTCCTGTGCAATGGAATCCCCTTCCTGCAGAATCTTTCAAGACCAGTTATAGGAATTTTCCATTATTAGTCATTCCGATCCTACAGCTCCAATATGGTGTATTTCAAATGTTTTTTTTGCACATGTAAGGGAATTTTTCTTATTGAAGTCCTCAGAATTTGGAAAAGGCTAATTCCCAACAGTAGTTGCTTGGTCACTCTGCCTGGCAAACAGGAAAAATAGAAATTTAATAGCTATGAATATTATTACCAGTAGTATATGATGGAATAGCTAAACATTATGAACTCAAAATAATTTTAAAGAGTTCTCTTCTGTCAAAGCCTCCATAGGTCAATTTTTCTGTTATAAATCTGATCTTCCTAAAGGCATTAACATACCGGTATATCACAACTCAATGTGAATTTTTGTCTGTTACCCTTTTGTTGTAACAAACTAATCTGAATAACAGTATATTAGAAATCTTAACCTTTTGCTCATGTATTTCAAGGTTTTTGTTATGCAAATGAGACATCAATTTTTATGTACCGTATTTATTCGCCTATAAGCCGAGCGATTTTTGCAACAAATTAAAATGAGAACAGGTCAAATCTCACCAAGATAGGGGGTTCGGCTTATAGCCGAGTATTTTTCGTCCAAAAAAAAATACGGGTGCTGAACAAGATTTGAAATTCAATGTTTATTCGACTATAAGCCGAGCGATTATCAACAAACACAAAGTTCCGAGATCACAAACAGTACGTGCATGTAAATCATTGTTGGTCAGTGACTTTTATTTAAGCAGTGGCTCCTAAAGGAGCCTTTTGTTTGTGAAAACTTCATACAATTAAAGTTTTTAGTCTTCATCTTCTTCTTCGATTCGCCGTCAGTCTCAAACTCATCCTCCATGTCATCGTCAGCTACTTGAAGCATTTTGTTGTTGTAGATGGCATCGTCCTCTGTCTGTTGCATCAAGAGCATTTGAGATCCCGCACATTTTGAATGATCTTCTCGACCCAGTGAGGCTTTAAAGTCTGGATCACTGCATAACTCCTTCGCTTTAGCCGCATAATTAATCCGCTAACAACAATTGATAAAAGAGAAGCAGGATTTGGATCAATTGTTTGACTCCTTTTGACAACATGAGAAACTGGCCAATCAGAAGCGGTCATTCCCACGGCTTGTGTTTCATTGCAACACCATCTGACAGAAATGAACTGATCAAAGCATTTCATTGTTTTTGAAAAACCAAAGACTCACCTTGACTTCTCTGCTCAGTGTTTGATCCAGTTCAGGATACTCTGGCGAGTAGCAGCCCATCGTCTTTTGTTTTGCTGGAATTTTTAGCTCACCATTGAAGGGGTTCGCTTGATCTTTTCACCAGCGATGAACCATCAATTCACGGATTCTGTTATCTCTAGCGATCTCAAAGTTGTTTTCGACGGCCTCTGCTTCGGCAATGACTTTTAGTTTGAAGGCTAAGTTTTACGAAGAACGACAACCTTTTGGCATGATCGATTACAGTAACTTTCAAAGAGAGGGATAGGATTCCAGACTGGACTCGGGTGAATGTTTTGTCATGTCACATGTGGTTCTGTTTATTTACTTCAAGCATGTAAGCCCGGATCACATTAAATTCAACTTACTGGTACCTGGTATTTGTCGTTGCTTACAATTAAACGACCAGTAACAAGTGAGTAAATAGGACTTACAGTAATGAATATGTTTATTCATAACCCACTTTACGGTTGTATGTTTACCAAGAGGGAAACTTCTTTTGTTTTCGGTTTACGTTAATTTGTGTCTCTTAATGACACATGTAGAGTACTTTGCAATTATTTGTGCTCGGCTTATAGCCGAGTGTTTTGCGTTCATTTTTCAGTAAAATCTAGCAGCTGCTGATATAAAAAAGTTTAGGGTCTCGGCTTATAGCCGAGATCGGCTTATAGGCGAATAAATACGGTAATTAGTCTAAGACCCTTATAATGTTTTTCAAAAGAAGTCAGTCTAAGTGGTTTGTGGTTCAAAGTAAGGTGCAGTGATCACATGCAAGAGTCAAAGCATGACACACAAAGTCCAAGCAAAGGTCCTAATTCTAGCACATGAGCTAGTGTTCCAGTCTTTCCAAGCCAACAACAAGTGCATCAAACTTACATGATGTTATGTCTGGTCATTCAGATAGCCCAAGAGTGTTGAAGTAACCTTTAACAAGTCTGGGAACCAAAAATGTCTTCTTCACCAGATATTTTGAATTTGTCTATTAGATTTTTCAAGGGTGGGAGGTGGTTGGTACGTAGGGTTGAGAAATGGAACCTTATTGAAAACTGGTACACTAGAAATACTAGCATTGCCACAAAGTAGAAACAAAAGCATCATTTGATTTTATTATTTATTTATTTTTTTTTACTTTAGGATTTGGTTTCAATATTCGTGGAGGTGTCGACCACCCTCATGTAGGCTCTGACCCAGGGATTTTCATTACCACTGTCAGGGCTGACAGCACAGCAGGAATAGATGGGAGACTGGAGCCAGGAGACAGGATATTGGCAGTAAGTGCTCATCAGATTGGATGTGAGTTTTTCAGTCTCAAGTATCTACAAATTCGAAAGAAGGATGCATGTGATAGGAAAGACAAATAAACAACACCAGTAATTATGTTATACGCCAAGTTCACGGTAAACGGATTACACAAAAGTTTGGAGAAAGAGGTCATAAGTATATTTTACATATTTTGCTTTTTGAACGCAGTTAAATTTTATAACATTTTATTTACAGCTGAATGCTACAAACCTAGAATGTGTGTCTCACGATGTAGCAGTTAATGAATTTCGCAAAGCAGAAGAATCAGTTTGGCTATTAGTGGAGAAGAATGCTGAAGCTCAACTGCTGGTGAGTGAACCTACCCATCATCCATTAAGAGCAACTAGTGTAGGGATTTAAATCTTTTAATAGGGGATTTGGAGGGGGGTTAAGTTATGAAAATCACTTGAGAATATTTTGCAATTTTGCTGCATTTGATTGGTCAGTTAAACAAAAAAAACATCTTGAAGTATGCACTAACATGCCAAATAT
>OZ026600.1:280700-308200 GCA_964020085.1 Micromussa lordhowensis | reverse complement strand
GCTTGGAGAGAGTTAACATTTATTTTTTGCGCTTCAAATTACGATGGCTATAGCCCTCTAAACAACCACGATTTAGTGCGTCAAAAGTATTACATGAGATGGGACACTGACCCGATATTTTTAATGTTAATGTAAGGCTAATGTTAAGCGCAATGTTTTTACTAATATTGTTTTGTTTAAAGGCCCGCTCAAACGCACGTCGCATTTCAATAGAACATACTTACGCACCTCATCTTGAACGCGTTTGTACATTTTTTCGCGTCCGTTGCATGCTGCAACATGTTGCAATCTTTTGTTCCGTGGAAATGTGGTGTGCGTTGGGGTGTGCCTTGACACTGCTGTTACGTTCTTATATAAAGGCCTACTTAACGCTCCTATCAGTGTATCTTCTTGTTTTAGAAATTACAAATTGTTCACTTACATTGTTTTTTTTTTTTTGGCGGTCGTTTCCGTCGTTTGGATGTCGCGACGCTTGCGCAGTTAAGCGGCAGTTAAACTTGCTTGCACATGAGGTATGTTTTACGTGTAGTTTGCTAAATATAGATTTTAAGCTTGCATGTTGAATTAGGGTTTGTTGGTGGATTTTACCAGCAACGTGCGTGCCACGTGTCCTCGCTGAAACTACAAAAGCTTTGCTACATCATGTCACTAGCAAACGTAGTTTTTCGCGTGAACAGCAACACTGGCGTGAAACGGTTTGGTCGGTGCAAGGAAAGAGTCAGTTCAGCTCACGTAACAGTCAGTCTAGATCAGTCAAATTCAAATTACTTCCGTTGCAAGGAAACGGCCATTTCATGTCACGGAAGGGTCATTCCATACTGCCAACGTTCAACAAATAAAACCTACATTAAGCCCTCCACTACACCCCACCTCCCCTTTGGTAAGCTCTTGGTCTCGAACTGAGAAATATGTTAATCCTTAGTCTCTAACAAGTGTTCTCAATCAGCCACCTCTCACTTCCCCGCACTGAAAGGAGCAATAAAGAGCAGACTGTTTTTCAGTTTTTTCTTTTTTTGTGTGTGTGTGTGTGTGGAAGGGGAGGGGGTTGGTTTGTTAGTTTCTCTTCTTCTTGCCAACCTGGACAATAGTTTACTTTAAGTGTTGCACTGCGTAGATCCTGTACGACTCTCTTCCAGGCCTTCAAAGGCAATTTGTCTCGGTGCCGTTTGCGAGACGAACGCCACCCTTTTTCGGATTGGCCGGGGCGAAATATAGATGCCTAGGGACAAGGTAAGTATTCTCAAGCTTTGAGGTGTTACCGGTACAAGTACTAAAAAAAAACCGGATGCAGCATTGTATTGTAAAGAAGCATACAAGCAATGGGTATAAAACTGCGGACCTGCTAACTTTTGGCTGGAAATAAAATAAGCCACTCACCCCTCGCTTCCTTTAGGGTGGAGAACCGTGATACGCGATTTAGTTTCGTTGAGTTCCTTCCCCAGGTAGGGATAGGGCCAAGATGCACGACCCACGGTTTCTTTATAAGGTCTTGTTAACTCTTGCGACATAAGAAGGACGTTGTGTTTTGCAGTGTGAGCATCCGAACATAATGGATCGACCTAGCGACACAGGAAAAAAACTGATCTTTTTTCCTTGTGGATGTGTCGTTAGGATGTTAAGTTTCTGTTAAAACAAGTGTGGACAAAATTACAACGAACCAATCAGAGCGGCGCAAGGATTGTCAAGCCCAGTCTGCCACTAACACTATTTTCAAAATGGCGGCGACTTTCATATTAGATCAAGAAGGGTAACCCAGTTTACCTGAAATAATATTCTCGATCACTCGAACTAAGCCCTCTGTTGAGGTTGAAGTACTGGACACGTGCTCTCTTAGCGTCTTCAGTTGAAAGATCAGACTTTTCCCTTTGTTATTCACTTGTTTTCTTTTGCTGTCAATACCACTAGAAACTGTTCCATTTTATTTCAATAAGTTCCGTTTACTTAATTTTGCTTCATTTCAACTAAGTTGTCAGTAGATAGAAAATTACTAATAAATCTTAATTCGCACGTTTACTGGGCTCTAAGTATGAACATTTTTTAGTCAGTAACAAAGCTGTTTGACTAAAGAAAATCTTGCTCTGTCAAGGTATAAATACATTTTCAACCTAAGGCGACTCAAAACAGTTTCCAGAAATTAGATTTTGATGGGTCGTTATAACCACACTTTATCACTTGATGTTACAATCGCAGTCTCAACAAAATGCCCAATCATTGGTGAACAAGTTGTTATATCATTTTCATAACATAATAGGTTACCAGAGCAACAGTATTTCCTGCTACAAACACCCTTAATGACAGCTTTAAGGTTTAATAATTCAAAAACGGCACGGTGACAGTTTTGCATTATCAAATTTTGATAGCATGATAAGACGCAGCAAATAAATATCTGTACATAGGGTCTACATATAGGGTTCAAATGTTTAAAACGTTGCTGTAGGTGCCTCTGAACCCTTTGTTCAGAATTGCCAAAAGTTGCGTCTTTAAAATGTCAACTCTTATGAAATGCGAAACATTTGAGACTTGAAATTCTATGTAAATTGTTCAATCACCTGAGATTCTTTAATTATAAAACATAGCCAATGATAATATGACACGTAAATTACGATATGAGCGTTCATGCAAACCAGATTAGGGAACCAATTAGCGGGCGAGTAATATAATTATGTTTTATCAATGTAATTAACCCTTTACTTGTTTTTATTAGCTCTAGCCACCCGTGTCCAACAAAATACATGTTCTTTACGTGTTGATACAAGTACAGGTCTGAAGGCGTTTTCATGATCATTGCTTACTAATCTCTGAGAACAAGAGCAAGATAACACAACCGTGTTCATGGTATGTATGGGTCTATAAATTTCTCCATTCTGCGTTTTGTCTTCCTGTTTCCATGCTGGGTGCACTGTTGCCATCGTCAATTTTGAGTGTAATTACCAAAGCATCTCAGACGTGTCTTATTAAGGATGAGTAATTCTGTAGACCTTGTTCAATACAACTACATTTTCTTGGTGAAATTCCCCCCAAAAATGGGTCAGATTGAGACCGAACTGTCCCCCTTGAGCAGTGTTTCTTTTTTCCTCAAATCATGATGTGTCCTCGCGTACTAGTGAGAAATATGAAAGGAACACTATTTTCTACCAAAATAGAACACCAACCGTAATTGAAGATTTGAGAGCTCGTCAAAGCACTCATTCGCCTTCGATGACTACCAGGCTTCACTTGCCTTAGTTTAGATGCAGTCACTCGAAAAAAGGCTAACTAAAACGTAAACGTACTGAGGATAAAACAAATAGGATAAAATAAAAGTTCAATTCGGGAGCACTGACAAGCCCAAAAAACTCTTTAGTCTTAACTACGTGGGAGCTGATGAGAGGGAAACCTTCCATGCATCTATAAACAAAGCTTTGTGGATTTTACTACAATGAAATTAAAATGGTGGGCAGAAAAACAAAAAACTGTGAACCATGGAACAATTTAAGTTGATTCGTCAATGATGCAAGGGCATTGCAAGGGCATTGCCAGGACGAGTTGAGTTGTATTCGTTTACAGGATAATGCCAGGTTAATAATACGCAAACACTCAAAAGAAATAATGATAAAACATGATGTTTGGATCAGATCGTTCGGGAGCAAACGCTTGGAAAACAAAGCTTCGATGAAAATAAATTAAAAACATACAGAACAAAAAGAACAAAAAGGCTAACTAAAACGTAAATATACTGAGGATAAAACAAATAGCATAAAATAAAAGTTCAGTTCGGGAGCACTGACAAGCCAAAAAAACCCTTTAGTCTTAACTACTTGGAGCTGTTTGGAGGGAAACCTTCCATCTATAAACAAAGCTTTGTGGATTTTACTACAATGAAATTAAAATGGTGGGCAGAATTACAACAAACTGTGAACGATGACACAATTTAAGTTGTTTCGTAAATGTTTGCAAGGGCATTGCCAGGACGAGTTGAGTTGTATTCGTTTACAGGATAATACCAGGTTGATAATACGCAAACACTCAAAAGAAATAATGATAAAACATGATGTTTGCGGGATCAGATCGTTCGGATGCAAACGCTTGACTGAAAACAAAACTTCGATGAAAATAAATTAAAAACATACAGAACAAACCCAAGGTTTCGTATATTTCACTATAATTAAATGACTCAGACCTTTGTTGAAGAGCATTGCAACAAATGATTGGCAGATTACAAACCGTGCAGTCTTATACTTGAAATTGTTTCGTCATGTTGGCAGCAGGTGGATAGTTCCAGATTCAGTTTAAATAATTAATTGTATTTGACTCAGCGACATCCACGAAACAGCTCTATTTTGATCAATTCAGACAGTGAAAGTCTAAACTACACAGGAGCAATGTTAGTAAAGTTTTATTGTCCGAGTGAATTATGTTGTGTTCCAATTCCATTACACAGTCTACCGTGTTTTATTTTTTCGCGACAAAACAGTGGTAGAATAAATTCACCAAGAGTTTAATCAAACTGGGTGTTTAAATGACAATCATTTCTTTACAGATACGATTTGCTCCTTTCAAATTTTCTTGCATGAAAACCGAAATTTAAATCAATATCATTTTAGTGAATTTGTTTCGAAATTCCAAAATGGAGGGTATTCTTAATTCCCGACGTCGACGTTTACAAATACATACATGAAAGATCATATATTTGAACTGCGGAGAAAGATATGAAGACACTAAGATGATCATCAATCTCTGCAGTTCAAATGATCTTTAATATATTAATTTGCATTCTTTACCATCTACGGTGTATTACGAATTCACAAAGTGACCAGCTCTCAGTTGGCTTAGTAGCTCAGTAAGTTGATCACTGCACCGGTATCGCAGAGGTCATGGGTTCGAATCCCGTTCAAGCAGGAATTTTTTTCAGGCTTTAACCGTGTTCACCGCTGTCTAAGTTTTGTATATGACTGCGATAATCATCAATGTCTTTACAACGTTCCTTCGCCTCCAATGATGTCACGGTGAGGACGTAACCTTATTAAAAAGAGCAAATTCCTTGCATAGCTCAAAAATTCACTTCACCCTAACTATTTGTTAAAAATGAAAGATAATTGTTGTTGTTTCATTTCTCTACTAGTCTATGTAAAGTCAAGACATGTATCTGGAATTACTCAAGAACCTTCTCGTCACAACAGCTGTTCTAGTCATCCACCAGACAGTACAGCTGGTCGAATTATGTCCCGCTGACAATTGTCTGACTGGCGGATTCTTCTTCGCTCCTGGAAGACAAATGGTAAACAGCCACGCCCTTCTTGGTCACGTGTTTGATAACTTTACAGTCACAGATCCAATCGAATGCTTTAGAAAATGTCGGTGTGACTGTCGCTGTATCTCTTTCAACTATCTCACAAATATGATCGAAAAAAACTGTGAACTGAATGAAGAAAACAGACATACCAATTCCAGTGCGCTGAAGCCTGTACAGGGATCCCAGTACTATGATCTTGTTGTTAACTACGACATTAAGGTAAGGAATATACATAACTTTGACCAACATGTACTTCAACTGAAAATCTGCCTTGAATTTGTTATCACAACGCAGGAGCTTCTATGTGAGATTTTTTTTAGTCTTTCGCTAGATATAATAGTTATTCGTTATTTTTAAGAAGATTACGACATTTTTTAATCTAAAAGACATGTTTCGATGTTACGAACATCATCGTCAGTTACATAATGTTTGAAAAACCGTTGGACTATATAACAACTAGGCGAAACATACATAATTAATTATGATTAAGTGACAAAGATAGATTACATATTTGAGTGAGTTACAAGGTAAGAAGAATACAAAGCCTCAGTGTCAGGTTGACGTGATGGTTTAACTTAGGCTTTTCACAATTTATATGCATAGCCTCCTTAAGTTTAAGCTGTTTAGTAGGGTCGGAATCAAGGATTTCGAAACAATCCGCAGAGCAGGATTGGCGACAACGTTCTGAGCTTTGTAAGTGTTTGAAGATGTGTGAGGACTTGTCTGAAGAGAGATGTTCACGGACACGTGTGGAAAAATGACGACCAGTTTCGCCGATATAGCAAGCATTACAGCAAGCACAAGTAAATTTGTAAATCACACGTGAACGAAGTTCTCTTGGGACAGAATCCTTCACTGAAAAAAATATTTCTTAATTTAAACGTGGTAAACACTAATTTGATGTCAAGATCATATAACGATTTACAAGGCGACGTATTTTGCTTTGAGCTACAGTGGAAAAGCGGCCTAAATAAGGTAACTTATAATAGTATTGTTTACCCTGTAAAGTGGCGGAAGGAGGTGTTTGAGTGGAGCCATATCGGTCAATAGCTGTGTTCAAATATCGATAGACACATTTATCGATGAGACTGATGAACGGGGAAAAGATTCTTGCGCAAAATGAAAACTAAGTTCACAATGTCCTTGTGAAAGCCCAACCAAGTATTGTTGAAAAACCCTGTCAATTAATGTCCTGATAAGACCGATTTTGTATGAACTTCAAATCAAGTTATATGTTTAAAATGTATTTCGGCCAGGCAAATATTCCCCATACCGAATGTCAGAACGGATGTTGTGCAAGCCAAGCATGCCTTAATGGAGGAACCTGTCACGAGACTTGTGACGTCACAGGCAAGAGATTCACCAGCTCATGCAGGCCACAATTCACGGGAAGATTTTGCGAAACCGGTAAGTCTGGTACAAATACCTGTTTTACTTGATCATTTATCTGATGTAGCTTGGAACCTATATCAACATGTCTGTCATATCTCTCGGATCATATCTGACGTTTTACTCATTTGCAATGGCTCTCTATGTTATTTAAGTTTGCTGCTATAGAGATAATCGAAACACAAGGAAGCGGATTTGCAACTTCCTGTTATTCAAGGAGTCCCTGGACAAGTTTCTTCCTATACTAATAATTTCTGTCAAAAATAAACTTTCCACAGCAATATGTCCTACCTCAGACTGGCTTCTATTTAACGATTCATGTTTCAAGGCGTTTAAAGAGAGGATCAACTGGTTCAGAGCTCAACAAAACTGCCGCATTTTAAACAGCAATCTCACATCCATACACAGTAGCAAGGAAAACGAATTCGTTCTCAATCAAGTGGCTCTTGAGAATGTATGGATCGGACTTACCAACTTGGAAAACGAGAAAGCTGTTTACCAATGGATTGATGGATCTGACGTGTCATTCAGGAATTGGTTTCCAGGGGAACCGAATAATGAGGGTGGCTCTGAAAATTGCACTGTTTTAACTACACATAGAGGTACATGGAATGATGTAGACTGCGGCCTTCAAGAGCGTAGTTATGTTTGTGGCAAGCCATGGTATCCGTGAACCATTTCCTTTGCAACTCTGAGACCTGCGAAGATGATAAAACTCTTCAGCTTTGGTTTTGCGTAGTTATTTGTCATATGACTCGTGTAATTCCATTACAGAAATTCGCAGATGCTAAATATTCCTTTATTTAGATCTGCTACTGGGCAGAAGACTTTTCACTACAGGATAGTGAACATCTGGAATAATTTAAATAATAATATTAAGTTCTGCATTGATGTCAATAGTTTTAGGAATAAGCTTAGAGGGGTACTTTTAGATAAATTTAAGGAGGAAGAACGATAGTTTAATAATTTGCAATTGTAATTTAATAACTTGTATATGTTTTTATTTCTTTGTAATTGACGCTGAAAAGCCCCTTTGGGGAAGTTGTCAATAAACGTTCACATTCACATTTGTAAGTCATGATCGTGAATACATATGGCACCGCCGAATGAGTTGTTCAGTTCAATAGCTAAGGTTTGATTTATGCTATTATTTTACCCAGCTGCATATGGCAATGCAAAATCTGACGCGACGTCTACACTACGGGGGATAAATTTGAGAATTGCGTTTTTTAGAAACTGCGTTTTTACTCTGAAAACGGATCATATGTTTTCAATCCTGGCATAACGCCGAAGAAATGTCAAAAAAGCAACAATTACCTGCCGTAGAAACGCCCTTGAGGGTTAATTACACGATTATCGTGACATAATACAAACTACTACTTTTGTAATTATGTATACTTATTTGTTTGTAAATTTGTGTGCTGTTGTGTCTGTCTGTTTTTTAGCCTGATTATTGTATTATTGTAAGCCCCCTTGATAAGCCTAGGTGCTTTTGGGGCAAACAATGGAAAATATGTTTAAATAAAAAATAATAATAATAATCGTTTTCGAAAAGCACCGCTTTCGAAACGTTTTTGTCCACACTAAAACGACTAGAACTCAAAACCGCGTTTTCAATTCCTCCGACTTGAAAAGCGTTTTCGAAAAGCTCCGTTTTCGGTGGACAATTTTCCTGATTAGTACATGTGGACGGTAGGCCTTAACGTAGAAATAAAGCTCAAATTTCTTTGGCGTAGTGTACGGAGCCTGAATCTTTTGGTTTCAAGGTCTGATACAGCACGGCGTGCAATATTCTGGTAAGGACCATATTGTAGCGTCACTGGCGATAGCAAGGCGTATGTGTCGAAGCATCTCTTGCAAACTTAAAAATGTCGGTGATTTTTTCTTAAAATGTTGCACATGGAGGAGTAGAATTTCGTTCTACTTTAATCTGCAGTGCTACTCTCAACACTTTCAAGGTAGACACATACACCAGTGAATAAATTATTGCGCGAAATAATATGCATAGATTAGTAAAGTTCGATCTGCAGAATACTTTTTTTATTGCATTAATTAGTAGGAAAATAGCAACAAAACAGAGAAAAACGCCGGTTTCAATGTATACCTGGAAATTTAGTTCCAACTTGATAACACAAAAAATTTTCCTGTTCATTTTTAGTGGTTAGCTAACAAACATCATGGCATGACGAACGAAGTTTGAATTTCTAGATCTGCCATGTTTATAAATATTTATTTCAAGTATTGACAGCAATTATGTACATATATCAATCATAATAAATAATAATAATAATTATCGTATCTATAACAAAATTCTCGATCGTGATTGGTTCTTCGCGCACCTATTTGTCACCTAATCGCTGCGCGATCATGTGGGTGTCCAGCTACTGGTATCCAATTTGAACTTTTTGTAATGGATACCCACGTGATTCGCACATCATTACGCGCCTTTATGGTTTCCTTCGCAATGTTTTCTACAGTTTTCAAAGCTCATGAAAAAGAGACGTTTTCGCTCAAAAGAAGCTCTCAAAAGACATAATTAATTGCGAAATTTGTTATGAATACGAGTAATTAGTAATTGGACCTCGTGTTGTACATTTCAAATTACTCGCGCGATTACTCACTGAATTGTACTCCACTTGGTCCAATTACTATTGCTAATAACAATAATAATAATAATAATAATAATAATAATGATAATATTAATAAGAAGAACAGTTTATTAGCAAATCTAACTAAGTAAAAATTTAAAAATAAAATTAAAAAATTATAAAATTTATTGTATTAAAATTTATTATAAAAAAGTCTTTCTTCTGCTTTTCCTTCAAAATATGTTTTGACACGGAGATTGAACTGAATATTATATCAAGATCTAAGTGAGGTAGGCAAGGAATTTTAAAAGGCGCGGCCATGTTTGAGGCAATCGCTGAATGAAATATCATATTCCGTAACTTTCAACTTCCCTAAGAAATTCTAGCTTATTTCTACTTTTGCTCCATTATTTTAGTGGTCTAACGAATTAAGTAAAGCCCTATATGTCCTATAATGCTGTGCGTTTCACCAGTACAAAAGAAAATTTAGACTTTTTCGGAGAAGTGGTCAAAGGGATTCAACCAATCGAAACAAGTGTTGTACAGTGAAAGAAATCTTTACATAGTTTAACGGCTAGCGCTGAATCATCTCTACCGTCTTCAACACGGTGTTCACTGCCGGAATGATACGAAATAAAAATAAAAATAACGATCATTACAAGGTCACGGAAATCGATTGTGGATTTCTTCTCCGGGTTCTGTTTGTTTTCATTTTGAGAACACTGGAGGTTCTGTGACACCCTACTTTTACGTTTTAATGATTGTTTTTAATATTTCAAGATAGTTTGTTTGTTTGTTTTTTTTCTGTCGGGTGTTTTTTTTTCTGTCATTCTGCTTCACGCAACGAAGAAGCCCGTTTTTTCGATGGAAGGAGTGGAGGTTCCTTAATACAACAGCAAACCTTTGGAGGACTCTCAGAGGCAGATTGTTTCATAATGAAGTCTCTTTTGCGGCAGTGATTGACTCAAATATGGCTGGTTGATTTTCTCCTGCCTTAATCACTGTAAGCCTTCTTTCTCCTGCCTCTCGACTGTCACGTAAATTTTTTCTTGTTCATCGTTCGGGTTATCAAGCTTCAGATAGTACGATGCTCTCAGGCTTCTCTGAATGTCTCTAACTCCAAAGTATTGTGGCCTGAAAACGAGTTGAATCTTCCATGTCATTACCAGTTTGTTGGTGACTTTCCAGATGCATGTAAGGTAGATCGTGTGCCTCGAGTGAGATAGACTGGGATTTTCTCCATTTCGCTTTCATAATCAGTTCCTTCTCTGTTCATCGGGACCCTCTCCTGAGACCTAGATGCAATCTGCCTCTTTGGGAATGGTTACAGAACTTTCCGGATGAATCGAGGCGTCCAGGGTCCAGAGTCGGCCTTGTCCATGTGCGGTGGTGCATGTGACCAGATGTTGCTGGTTGCTGTGTCTGACTTTCGGCTGTAAGGCTTTGTCCTATCAAGGTGACCTGTGTTTAAATCGGCTTTTTTTCGCAAGAATAAAGGGGGTAAGTTTCTAAAGAAACTGTGGTGCTGCGTCGGTGGGGAGTATTACAAGATAATTTGGTTTTATCAACTAAGTTGATAATGTGAATTGGCCACCGTAAAGAGATTCGAAAGCTAAGCAGTTCTTAAGTCTGTTTCAAACATGACTTTTTAAAAAAGGCTTACTTAAGAAACCTGATAGCAAAAAAGTTTCAAAAGTGCGGAGACTCCCGCGTTAGGCACAAAAACGAAAATTATAAATCACGACACGGCCATTTGTCACGAGCAAGTTGAATCGACGGATCATGTATCGCCGAGACGAGAACACATTTCGAAGGCACGCAGCGCAATTTCCCTTGCGTCTTTAAAATGTCAACTCTAATGTGATGTGAAACATTTGAGACTTGAAATTCTATGTAAATTGTTCAATCACCTGAGAATCTGCCCGCACGATTCTTTAATTATAAAACATAGCCAATGATAATACGACACGTAATTTCATGCAAACCAGATTAGGGAACCAATTAGCGGGCGAGTAATATAATCATGTTTTATAAATGTAAATAACCCTTAACTTGTTTTTAACACTACTAACAACAAAATACATGTTCTTTACGTGTTGATAGGAGCTCAGGTCTGAAGGCGTTTTCATGATCACTTGCTTACTAATCTCTGAAAACACTGGCTTCATTTTGATATTGGTAATCACAAATACCCTTGACCAAGAGCAAGATAACACAATCCGTGTTCATGGTATGTATGGGTCTATAAATTTCTCCATTTTGCGTTTTGTCTTCCTGTTTCCATGCCGGGTGCACTGTTGCCGTCGTCAATTTTGAGTGTAATTACAAAAGCATCTCAGAATTGTCTTAGTAAGGAGGAGTGATTTTGTTCAATATAACTAACATTTTCTTTGTGAAACCCCCCAAAAATTGGGTCAGATTGAGACCGAGCAGTCCCCCTTGAGCAGTGTTTCCTTTTCCCTAAAATCTCACATGTCCTTGCGTACTAGTGAGAAAAATGAAAGGAACACTCTTTTCTACCAAAATAAAACACCAACCGTAATTGAAGATGTGAAAGCTCGTCAAAGCACTCATTCGCTTTCGATGACTACCAGGCTTCACTTGCCTCAGTTTAGATGCAAAAAAGGCTAACTAAAACGTAAATATACTCAGGCGCGGATCCAGGATAAATGGTGACTGATTTCCGAAACAACGAGTGTCTTCTAGAGGGGTTCAGGGCCATGCTCCCTTAGGAAATGTTAGGATTGTTTTATTCCTTAAGTCCCCTCTTTGGAGTTTCTGAGTAATTCTGGAATATATGACCGATTTCCATAAAACGGTGGAAACCGGTGTGGATCCGCGCCTGAATTACTGAGGATAAAACAAATAGGATAAAATAAAAGTTCAATATGGGAGCACTGACAAGCCCAAAGGAAACCTTCATTCTTAACTACGTGAGAGCTGATGGGAGGGAAACTATAAACAAAGCTTTGTGGATTTGACTACAATGAAATTCCAATGTTGGGCAGAAAAACAACAGACTGTGTACGATGGCACAGTTTAAGTTGTTTCGTAAATGTTTGCAAGGGCATTGCCAGGACGAGTTGAGTTGTATTTGTCTACAGGATAATGCCAGGTTAATAATACGCAAACACTCAAAAGAAATAAGGATAAAACATGATGTTTGGATCAGATCGTTCGGGAGCAAACGCTTGGAAAACAAAACTTCGATTCTTTTAATCGATGGAAACGACTTAAAACATACAGAACAACTGTAATGTATTTCACTATAGTTAAATGACCCAAACCTTTGTTGAAACCTTTGTCACAAATGATTGGCAGAATACAAATCAATCAATCAATTAATCTGTATTTGTCGTGGTCTGTACTCTTAGCTAAAAATACGCCACCGAAAAATGGAAAAAATGGAACAAAAAATATAATAAAAGCCTTTTGAAGTTGTATAAATTTAAGATAAGCTAAGATTAAAAACTAACTAAAATTAAGATATAAAATTCAACAATGTTTTGTCACTACCGGTAAGTTTAAAAATATAGAAAAATATAATTATTATAAAAGCGGTAAAAATTGATTAAGAATAGATCCACATGGCACTCAGAGTCCAGTGACATTTAATGTTTCTGGTTGTTTTTAAAAGCAGGGCATGTTTAAATCTTCCAAGACTCGTCTGGTATAGCGTTCCACGATTTCGATGTAGCGTATTTCCATGATTTTAAGCCGAAAGTTGTTGATTTTACTTTTTGAAGGTCCAGTATTGTGGTACCCCTGAGGTTATAAGTGGAGCACCTTACTGTTATAAGAACACGTAAGCTTGCAGGTCCTGCATCGCTGGCTAATATCTTTAAAACAGTGAACAATATTTTCGCTAATCGTTGTTTACGAAGTTGAGAGACGGATACCCTCACAAAGTACTTTATAAGGCGAGGACTTAACTCTAAAAACAAAACGGAGCGCTCGTTTGTTCACCATCTCTAACTTGTCAGGTGACTTCTTATTACAGAAGTGCCACGTTTCGGAACAGTAATTAAAGTGTGGTAGAATAAAATCTTTATAAAGCCTAGTCTCAAAAGGCAACAGCTTCTGTGTCTTTTTAATGCAGCGATCTGTTGACTGACTTTTCTACATATTTTAACGATGTGCTTTTCGAAATTTAATTTCTCATCAATTGTTACGCCAAGAAGTTCCATTGTGTTGGGTATGGGAAATTGTGACTCTTCACACTTGAACACTGGCTCATCAGTTCCTTTGTTTTTTTTTCCCAACATCATCACCTGGTATTTTGTTCCTCTTCAACTTTAACCGCTGATGTTCTGGAAAGACGTCATATCGAAACTGCCTTACGTGAGGAATCCGAACTCCCTGGTTACAGTTGGCCTGACAACATTGGTCAGTAAATCAGTGGGCACGGTTAATCGAGGCACCGTGCAACAAATCAAGTTCGTATAAAAGCTCTTGGATACCGTCCCGTTTATTATCAATCGGAAAAATCTCTTTAATTTGTTCGTAGGGGAACGCTTGCGCGCAGGCTATTCCAGGTCATGTGATTATGGACCTGAGCCAATGGACAACATACCCGCAGAGAGAAGCTGAATCAATTCAATTCTTTACTAACACTATGTAGAGCATTTAAATATATTTCATAAGGGTTAGGGTTAGGGTTAGGGTTAGGTTTTAGGGTTAAAGAAAATTGTAAAATTACGAAATATGAAGCCGTAAAGGAATAAAATTGGTGACCCATCCTCGCGGAAGCAGCTGACTGGACACATCACAACTCGGTGAAGTTGTCTGGGCGAATTGCAACGTCTGTTTCCCAGAAATCACTCAAGAATACAGGCTTCTGATAAGTAACTTCAATAATATTTGCTCAGGATACTTCGAATAAATTTAACCTAATTGTTTCAATTTCACTATGCAAATATATCTTGTCATTTTAAGAATTTCAAAGTTTCTTCAATCAAGGAAACGGAAAAAGCTCTCTTTTGCTATAGCAAACCGGAATTTCAAATGCCGGTGAAAACATTTGCTATAAGGGCTCACACTAGTAATATAACGAAAACTGGCGTCCCTAATAACATTCAATGTAAACTGAGAGATTCTAGGATTGGCAAATTCAAAGCCCAAATAAATTTTAATTTTGCCATTTTTCACATCTCTTTAAGCCTGCCACACCATCAAGTACCATGTCATATCAGATAGCGTCATGTTCACTTGCGTAACCCTTTAACACACAAAGGAAACACCTGTATTGAATTTCTACCTTTAGTAAATGCTAAACTGAGCTCGACTTACTCGACTGCCTACGGGAGCTACACTATTTTCTTTTGTGAAGAACTCGGAGTTGTTCAAATCAAGACCGCCATTCCTGCACACATAACTGGCTCTGGCTGCCGTCCCAGTAGTCGATGAATCATCAACTGTGCTTTTAAAAAATAACTTCCGTATCTCTCGCCGTATTTCCCCAATACGCCAGCAATACCAGAGTGGGTTTAGAGAGCTGTTCACAAATGATAATGTCCCTGATACGTTAAATGCAACTTTGATAGGCTTTGTAAGCCCAGTGACTTGAAATGCTACCAAACAGAACATCATGGGACAATAACAAAAGAGAAACAGCAAAAATACTCCGAGCATGGCATTTGCAGCCTTCCTGTCGCGTCGCAAAGATTTTGACATCTCTCTGCCATGCAAGCGCGCAGTTACAATCGCGATGTCTCGAACAGAGTTTTGATGTCGAGATGCAATGGTGTAGACCTTCCAGTAAGACCAAAAACTGACGCATAGGCAAGAAACAATCACAACAACTACCAAATAGCCAGCTGACTTGCTATCGAGAAACCAAAAGCGCGCGGCTTGTTTCAAAATTAGATATATCCAAAAGCACAGCACTATAGTGAGCATCTTCTTAGTTGTAACGAGCGTGTGATATCTCAAAGGCCAAAACAGTGAAATATACTTCTCTACACCAATAGCGGTCAAGGTTAGAAATGACACTCCTGAAGCTGTCCAGCCTGTCATCTCTAATACCAGTTTCGAAATGCAAAGACGCTGGAAATCTCCGCGATTTTCGCTGACTCTGGCGACGATGAATGCGGGTTGAGAAACCAAACCCACCATTATGTCAGAGAAGGCCAAACAGCCTAATAAAACGTTCCCAGCCGTGTGCAGGGTATGGTTCCTCCACAAAACAACAAGAACTAAGGCGTTTGCTGTTACGGCTACAACAGATGAAACCCCATTCACAACGGACGTTGCTGTGTTGGTTATATACACGTAAAAAGGTAAATCGAGGATAAATTCGAGGAAATAACAGTCCAAGGATTGCACTGAAGTTGACGTCGCATGTGAGCCAGTAGTGTTGTTCATTGTTGAAAGTTAAACTCGCATCGTTTACACAATTCCAAATAGTAATTTTACCAATCCTCGAACAATTCGAATCCAGTGCTTTAAAAGAAACGTTAGCAAATTCTCTCTATTCGTAAAGAACTGTCCTTATTTTAATTTCTGTTCAAGTCACTTTCCTATGAAGTAGTATGTGTCATAGTTAACTCCCTCTATTTAACTCTTTCAATTACACCATTTAATTTAACAATCGAGGATGATCAAAGTATTTATTCTCCATTCTATTTCCAGGCGTTTCTTTTAATATGAGTATTGAGAATTGGTATTACATCACGGCAATGCAGTCTAACTGATGATTTTATTAATTCTCATTGCGTATTCGGTTAACAATGCAATAATCTCGTAACAAGAAAAGACATGTTGATCAGTGTCACAGTTTGGGGCGTCATGACAGGTGTTGTGAAATTTCATTAGAGTTTCGTAAATTACACGTTTATTAAAATTTCAATGAAAATCGAAACACAGCTGCGTAACAATTAAAGGGGTAACTCAGATGAAAAGTGAAAATAGGACAAAATGTACCACCCAAACACACCTTCAAATTAGTCTTGCAAAATTGTTATGTTTAGATATAAACATTAAAGCTTTGAAACTTGTAAAAGAACCGACGTTACATCTTTTAAAGATAATAGAATAGGGAAATTATGTTTGCCTTTCTGACAAATATATCATTTCTGAGTAAATGAGGGCTAATGAACGACTTTAATAAAGTTATGTCAAATCTACAGTGTTATGGGTAGCTTGTCTTCTATACTATTGAAGTTCAGCTTAAATCGCTTTTTTTATTCAAACCTTAGCTTTGTCGGAAGTTCAGTTGAAAATAAAATTATCAGTTATTAATACTCGAAATATTACTGAGTTTACTAAGAAAAATGCCAGTACAAATAAACAAAAAAGAACAAGATTACAGTGATAATGAACGCCAGGCTTGAACTCATTTAAACAACCAGACAAGGGAATTTCTTCATATGTATATGAAAAAAGCAAACAAACCAGAGCAAATAGAAATAGAAAGTCTATAAAGGAGTACAGGAAAGAAAACGCTCTCTTTAAATCGGGCCACGGTTAACATTATAAAAGGTCGTTTTATTTAATCTGTGGCTGCACAGACAGATAGTAACTCTAGCCTACACCCTAAAAATAAGTCGGTAATAGAGTAATTGCTGTTGACAGGAAACTTTCAACTAAAACATTTTTAGGAGGAGTCTTTAGTCACAGGCATATTGGATCTACCAAATGTTTGTGCTGGTTGTTCTTTTAGAATTGAATCTAGATGTAGCAAAAGAAAAAGACTTTGTCTCCAATGGATAGTTTTCAGGCTATTTCCGCTTTTTATTCTTTTTATTCTTAGGTTATCGTAATTTCAAATCGGTTGAAATTACTCGCCCGATTACTCCCTGAATTGTACTCCACTCAGTCCTATTACCATTACTTATTATTATTATTAGGCTTCTAGAAACTATGGCTTAAAACATCTTGGACTCCGGTTCAAACGGCCTGGGGTTCCAGTGTTGTCCTGGATCACTTCGTTCTGTCCTTGAACAAGAGAGGGTACCCTATTGAGCACTTTTTCTGTTCACCGAGGATACCAGCAAATTGCAGGACAGACCAAGAAAACTGGTTGCATAGGGAAGGAGGCAAGATACCTGCAAGACCAGGCACCAGACAGGAATACATCGAGGTTTGATCATGAAGGCAGATGTCGTCCATATTTCTTCGTGCAGTATTGTGCATTTTTCCAATCAGCAAAGTGCATTTTTCGTTGTTCGATAGCATGTTAGCACAGTACGTGATCGCCGAGGACAGTCACCTTTATTGCAGGACAGCTCGTCATTGCCTGGAAAAAATAGTTTTTATAAGTTTCACGACGTTTCTCCGGATCTCACGCATTCTCCAGCAATAAAAGGCAGGGTTTAGCGAAGAGTTCATGTACACTACGGTAACTGAAACACCAAGGACAACGTGAAGATTGGCTGTGACTCTTCCTTCCACCAACATGATGACAAAGCAGCAGAATAGTGGAGTGTAACAAGCTAGGAACAATGCAAAGAGATAGGTCATTGTCAAAGCTGTCTTGGTTCTCGATGCCATATCAACAGCTTTCCGTTGATTCGACCGAATATGGCGAGTGACGTCTCTAATAGCTCGCTTGTGGTGACGCACCAGCAAAATGATCTTTAGATGAATAAAACAGTTGGATACCAAGAGTAATGGTATGAGTACGTGGGCAAGGAGACCCAAATCTGCTATTAAGAAGCGCGCCAATGCTGATAAAATAGTGAAGATCCAACAAGATGCCAACACAAATACAACACGATTCTTTGTGACGATGGTCTCGTATCTGAGAGGACGCATAAGACAAATGTATCGCTCGATGCTCATAACAAACAAAGTAAGAAACGTCACTCCTCCGCCTATGCCACCAAATGTCTCCGACAAGAACCAGAAGATACAAGCATTCGATAGACTGGTATCCCTGTAACCTATCTTCAGCATGAAACTTGTTTGCGACAACAACCCGACGAAAGCGTCTGATAACGACAACGAACAAAGCAAGAGGTTTTTCGGAGATTGCCGGAGTGAAGGATTCCACAAAATCGCGGACAAAACGAGTACATTGGAAGTGACTGCCGTCATAGAAGAGATCCCGTTTACAATGAGAAAGAAGATGGAAACATCCATGGTGTACCAGGAGATGGCTGACTGTACATCCATAAATGAACAGACCTGTTCTGAAGGAAGTGAAGTCGGAGAATTACTCGGTGTAAACACCGTCGTTTCATTCCACAACATGATGATGCAACTTGCACTTTTGATGTCTTGTTGTCTGCCTTGATGTTACCTGGCTCTTTGGACCAAATCAGTTGAAAACCTACTCATAAGTTGCCCACTCCCTGCTAAACGAAATGTTATTTATAAACAAACGTTTCCAACAACAAATAAATTCTGTTTTCAATCCAAATACTTCATTTCAAGTCTCAAATATTTCCATATCAGAGAGTAAATAAAATTCGTTATTTTACACGTCGTCAGTTGTCAGTTTTTGACTGAATTGCCTGAGATAAACCAATAAGAGGGTTACTTTTTTAATGGCTTTTCATCAGTGGGTCAAATGAAGTTATTACTCAGCGCAAAACGGTCAATGAAACAAAGATGGCACACTTGGTGGTTCACACGCTTATATGTAATTAAGGGTTACAATAATCTGTCCAAGTTATTACAGGTTATAAGAATAATGCCATTGCGCTATAGCTCCCGATAATTTGCTTTCAGAAACGTTTCTATTTAATGCGTCTTTTGAGGCAGGCCATTAGATTTTCTCATGCTCTCCAGGCTAACTTAAATCTTCAGGGAACATCTTCCCTGTCATACTCAGTTGAATTTAGAACACACAAAGAACTGATTGAGTTGGAGAAAAGGATCACGTAAACAAGCAAAGAAACCAATTAAATTTTAGCTCATTTTTAATATGTTTTAATTTAATTTCAGATTTTTCCATCTTGCTCTTTTGTACTCATTTTACTTTTCTCTCGGGTAATTTATCGCTCCTGGCCTGCAAAGGTTCCAGTATACTCCATTAGTTTGATAATGTGAGCCATGGTTTCAATTGAGTAATTTTCTAGGAGACCCGTGTTGGTTTTATCAACATAGCAATTTATTAATGGAATAACATATTGCATACGACTTTGATGTGAAAGTTATCCACACAACAGAGAGTACTAATTTGAGAAGTAATATAAAACAGGGCCAAACCAGTTTCCGGTCGGTACCAGTCTCCGGCCGATTTTGATATAATTTCAACTTTTGTGTCGTGCGAACTGCAATCGAGATCAAAAGCAAAACATTACCAGCGAGGGATATGAGCGAGCCAAAACGCAACGGGGTGGGATGGGGAAAGTTTCGCTGTCTCCCTCGCGCTCGAAGAAAAATAACGCCCAGCTGGGCTGGGATGTTCAAAGCCCGATTAAACTAACCCAGGATTAGCGAGAAGTTTGGTTTCAGTTTTGTAACTTTTCGGTGAGGTTTTCTGTTTATATTGTTTGTTCTTCAGTTTTGAATTTGAATAATCTCAAACTACGTAAACCGTAAGAAAGGAAAAACATTTTTATGCAAGAAAAAAATCAGTACTTCGGTTAAATTTTAATCCTGGGTTAGCGTTAACCAGCTTTCGAACAAACCGGCTCTGCAGAAAGGTAAAAACTAAACGTCCGTGGACAGACTGACAAGGGTTAGCTCTAGAGATACCTGCCCATTAGTCATTAGTAAAAGAGATTGTATGGCAGTAATTCTAGAACCGAGCTATTAACAGGAAACAAAAGAACGTGAGATATAAGGTTGTTAACTTGTCTAAACGTGACTTACGAATAAAGGAAAATTGACACTTCAATGTATAACCTAAACGTGGAATTTACTTAGTGGGAAGCAGAACATTTCAGCTGTCGAATAAAAGTTTCGGCGCGCCATTGGCTTGAGGAATACAAGCGTCCGTCTTGTAAGAGGTGAGAAGTATTTTTCATGGCTTATCAATTTGAACTTTCCTTTTTTTTACCTTTCCACTGCTCAGTAAAACTTCCGTTGTTCAAAGGGACAGATAAATTTGATATTTTCAAAGGAGATTTTTCAGGAACAGCTCTAGGGGTCGGACCAACTATTAATTTTTACCTGAGATTGCATTTTTCTGGACTAACAGAAGCCTGAAGCCTTCGGCAAAGTTTTAGTTAAGTATGTCCATTTCCCGACCAATTTTTCTAAATTGCACAACTTAGAGTATAAATTTAGCTCAGGACACGATATAATGCTACGTAAGACAACATGCACTGTTTAAAGTTTATTATTTTATATAGCCAGATGAATTAATTTCATTTCGCATGAAAGCATTAATTTTTCTAAGACTAAGTATGCAATTCTCATACAAAATACAAACCTATTTGCGGAGACCCATGGGCGGTTATAGAAGGGGGTAAGCCAGATAAATCAGGTGTTTATTTCTTATTTTCATTCTCGTCTCATGGACACACTGGCTTCATGATGTATAGTAATAAAAGAGTAACGAACTTAAAAAGCTATATCGAGTTCAACTGCCTCGAAAGTTTTGCTTCTGAATTAGTGTGTTAAAAACTTTAGACGCATGTACGGGAGGAGTCTACACTATGACAGAGAATTTCAGATTTAAATGAACTACTGAATAAATACATCTTGCAAGATAATTCCAGGCTATTCTGGAGCCGGATAAATTTTTCAAGAATGTTCTAGACGTCGAAAGCTCGATTGTCCTAAATCCAAAACACGAGACGAAATACACTTGAACCAAAGTTTTTTCCATGTTTCTCTTTTTGTTGTGCTGCGATGGTTTTCTAAAAGTGCCAGCTAGCTAAAAAGCCAGTGCTGAGGTCAAAACAATTATACATTGTACTGTAACTTGTAAGAGATTGATCATTGTTCTTATGGGAAGGAATCAGCCTGTTGGGTTAAAACACTGATAGATAAATTGAACGGGATTCGAAGCCATGATCTCTGCGATACCGGTACAGTGCTCTACCCGGCAACTGAGCCAAGCCAAGAGAGCTGATCACTCTGCGAGTTCGTAACATACCCGTAGATGGTGAAAATACAAGTGAATATATGAAAGGGATCATAAATTCAAATCGAAGAAAAACACAAATACTGAAATACAATGATAATAAATTATGAGAGGTAACCCTTTGTTGCAAACCAGTAAGAAGGAATAGAAGAAATAGCATACATCAGATATAATGTGGAAGTTTTAGAGTGTTGCTACAAGTAGTACTTTTTACTAACCCTAAGATCTGTTTCCTTTATTTGGTAGAAGACCGGTTGATGGTGAAATCAGGAAATGTATATTGAACTTCTCCAAGACTTCATTTTCACGACAGCTGTTCTAGTCATCCACCAGACAGTACAGCTGGTCGCATTATGTCCCGCTGACAATTGTCTGACTGGCGGATTCTTCTTCGCTCCTGGACGACACATGGTAAACAGCCACGCCCTTCTTGGTCACGTGTTTGATAACTTTACAGTCACAGAGCCAATCGAATGCTTTAGAAAATGTCGGTGTGACTGCCGCTGTATCTCTTTCAACTATCTCACAAATATGATCGAAAAAAACTGTGAACTGAATGAAGAAAACAGACATACCAATTCCAGTGCGCTGAAGCCTGTACAGGGATCCCAGTACTATGATCTTGTTGTTAACTACGACATTAAGGTAAGGAATATATTTGTCTGCTATCTTGAAGCCAAACCTTAACACTAAGTGATTTTAATTACTTTTACATTGAGTGTTTAGTAGCTAGCTTTTAAAGATAAGAAATTGGTTTTGGATATATTTTGTTAATGATACCGTAGATCACTTTTCTCACTTTTTCCGCTCTGTCTTGAGTCTGAAATAAGCCTAGGTTTAACTTGAATTTTTAAGATATGTGCAGAAAAAATAAAATGTCAAAGGTCAATTTTCTGATTTTTTTTCTTTCTACCAACTAAATAGTCTCTACTTATTCTTTGTCTTTCTTATATCGCTTCCCGTTACTTTCAAATTTAAAGGGTTGTCAGAGAGATTTAAGCTAAGAGAACTTAAAAGCAAACCAGTATAGCTAATTAACTCTAGTTTACAGAAATTGAAAAAAAAAAAGAACTTGTGTACGTCGTGGCCAGTGGTGTCTCCAACACACAGCTCCAGCAACACAGAAGTAAACGCTAGAGCAATAGAAACGATCTCTAAGTTTTCAATTTGTGAACCATATTTCCAGGCCAATGTTCCCCATACCGAATGTCAGAACGGATGTTGCGGAAGTCAGCCATGTCTTAACGGAGGGACCTGTCACGAGACTTGTGACGTCACAGGCAAGAGATTTACGTGCTCATGCAGTCTACACTTCACGGGAAGATTTTGCGAAATCGGTAAGCTGAGCAAAGACGTTTCATTTTAGCCTGAATTTGCATGAGATCCATCTTTGTCTTTTGCAATATAAGCCACCCATACCTGTTCACTGTGTTCATTTTCAGTTTATTGCCTCCTGAGATGATATTTTGTTCCGTATCTATTGGATTCAGGCCTTTTTCCATTTTTACGCTTCTTTCGATACAGCTTTGAAGTTTTTTTTTCATCGCGAAAATAATATTTGATCTTCCGTTGTTTGTTTGTTTTATGTTTTTGCCTCACATATAGAAATAGGAAAATGAAGGAGGAACCCGCTTTTTCTTTCTTTATCAAAACAATTTTGTTTGTTTTTTCCGGTTGATATTTACCAATTTGCAACTTAAACGAAAAAACATTATTCTTTTCAAAAAATAAAAAAAGAGTGTATGCAACACAGGTCTGCCAAAATAAGCAAGTAAGATAATAGTACTGAGTATGCCTTGAAGATGTTATGACTAAACATTATCCACAGGATGTTTCAAAGCGTTTGGAGAGACGGTAAACTGGTTCGAAGCTCGACAGTCCTGTGAGACTCTAAACTCTAGCCTTGTATCGATACACAGCGCCGAAGAAAACAATTTCCTTCTGGACTTCGTGCGTGTTCGAGTGCCCTCGAGAACTCCTGCCGTTTGGACAGGACTTAACAAATTGACAGCTGAAGGCGTCTTTGAATGGGTTGATGGTTATGGCGTGTCATTCACCAAATGGCTTCCTGGTTCATCATTTGATAAAGAAGATGCTGACTGTACCTTACTATTTGTAGATCATCCACCTAGCGGTTACTGGAAAAACGTAAATTGTTTAAATGTCAGAAAACGTTATATTTGTAGCTGCAACTGCAATAGCAAGGATTGCACCTTTGTTTAGGCCGCCATTGCAAGGTTATACACTTGATAAAAGTGCTACTTTTACTAATTATAAGCATTTTAAAATGCCTTTTTATTTATTTTGTGTCTCACTTCATGGCTATATTCAGTCTATAGTTATTCTTTCGTTTAATTGTATAACATTATCTTAGGATCGAATGATAGATACACAGGCACGCTCATTGTAATAAAGGAGTTTTTCTCAGCTTTGAATTCATTAGTCTAGCTTTATCTCATGTTCTAACGTTCAACGAAAGTTATAGGTTTCCTATGCAGTTTTCAAACAACTACATAGCACATTTTTATCTGGTGTGTATTTAATGCTCTCATGGCAGAGACGAGTGTAAATAAAGTTGTCTTATGTCGCGTGCGCTTTAACACAAATCGTGCGGGTTTTACTTCTATTTACTTCCTATCAAATTAGATGTTAAAATTATGATTCCAAATCACATAAATTTATGTTCTATTAGTCGTTTTTCCCCCTCTGGTATGTCCTGGAGGTAAGGGCATTTGATCGCCTGATATGATCATAAAGGGGGTAAGGTTCTAAAGAAACTGTGGTGCCGCGTCGGTGGGGAGTATTGCAAGATAATTTGGTTTTATCAACTGAGTCGATAATGTGAATTGGCCACCGTAAAGAGATTCGATATGATCATAACATGGAACATTTAGACCAAACGAAAATTCCAAAGTCAAATACCGGGACGGGGGAGGGTGTGAATTAATTTTCCTGTGCACAACCGGCTGTTAGGACCCAGGCCCAAAAATTTGCCTCTGCAGCTAATTATACATAAGCACAAAAGGCATAAAGAAAATTAGCTTAACACTGCTGTCAAAGCACAAAACAAATTCAAAGCCATCCCTTAATGTGTCCACTTCGTCACCGAATATAATAAAAAAACACGCCTCTAATAAAAAATTCTATATAAAAATGTTTCCTCAGATATCAAGTGTTCTTATGGCTATAACAGAACAACATATGACAGTCCCTTGTTTTATTTTGAAATGTATATGTTTATGCACGTACGTCAGTTAATTATTTTGCGTAACGTTTTCTTTTACAACCATTGTCCTTTCAGCTCTAAAGTATATTGTAACTATTCTGAAAAATTAAAATGCCACATTTCGCCCAGAGCTATAGTGACAATAGTATTAGTTTTAATCCTCTGACACCATATTGATCAAATATGAATATTCATTATCTTTCTGTTTGGCTCTGGAAATTTCAGAGAAAGTAATAACAACACAACGCGCAGTCTTTTTGTATACCACCTGCTGATTACGAACACAGAAGTCGAGAGCTAGTGGAACAAGTAATTTCACTCTGACAATTGCCACCGACAAAGGATGAAAAGCGACTTCAAGCTCTGCCAACTTGAATTCGACTGGATTGCGGTAACTTGTTGTGTATCCGATCAGAATTTGGCAACATTTATCGTCCGATGAAAATTCGACGAGTTTACGAAGAACTACTGAAGCAGGAAAAGCGAGCAGTACTTCGATTGAAGTGCCTTTCAGGAGCGACGGCTTTTCTATTCTTCTCTATTTTTCTCATGGCACTTCTTGGTATAGATGTCGTTCAAAAACTAGGCAAAGGCTTCGATTTTGAGAGTGGAAACTGTGTCGTAAAAGAATCGATTTTTACAGGTGAAAATGTCAGCTGTAACTGTGGAATGCACACTTGTTTCAGCCGCTACCCTTGTTTGCGCGTTTTGGTAAGAATATCAGTGGAACCGGAGCAAAGTGAACCAGCCGTTCTCTTACACAACACTTTTTACGACCTCATCGGATCACAAGTAAGTCGATGGCTTTTTTCAGTCATGTATTTGCATTAGCGCGTATTTACAGAATTAGGAGTTCTATTTTTTAAGGATGAACGTCACGGTAACGGGTGCAAAATATTTCAGTTAGGATTCGAAATTTTGCTTTTTGGCCTTGATTGGAAGTTACAAATGCACTTGCGATACGCCAATTCTCTAATCTGAACTGAAAAGTCGACGTGTCGCAAAGAGCTCTGACAGGATTGAAGCCACTTGGTCAACAAAGCGGGTTAAACAATACGTAGTGAATAAAGCTCATTGAGAATAGAATATTTGAATTTCACACTCATTATAAAGGGGCGATCACAACTGAAAATTGAACAGAATTTTGGTCATTTGGAATGTTTTTGCCATGGCATGAAAAGCAAATCCTCACGTACTGAAAACCGAGTGAAAATTGGTGATTCAATACAAACTAATCTGTAGGACCTGTAGCTTGTTTGTTTACATCACGTCCGAAAGCAAATTTATGCAAAAAGATTATCAGCTACATGCTGAGTTATATGGCGGTTGGTTTTTCATAACACGGAACTATTTCACACTCGACAGCATCTTGAAAAAGCAGGCCAATTTTTTTCAAGCTCACTTTCGTTATCAGTCTTGTTATTCAGAACTATTAGTTTATTTTAGTTTTATTATTTCTCTTTTTTCCCCTTCGGCTTAAAAATTGTTATTTTGAGGATGTCTTCATTTAGAAACAGTATTAGATTTTGTATGTTGGAAATATGACGGTGAAATGTTATCTGAGATATAGCTCCTTAGGCCTTTTTACCAAAACAGTATGACTAAGCTAAATTTTCAGCGAGGTTTTTCATTTTCACTGAGGCTCCTTACAAACTACGCCGGAGGAGTTCTACTCTGAAAGCACATCAAATGTTTTCCGTCCACACAACGCCGGAGGAATTTAAAAAGGCAATAATCACTGGTCATTTTGGATTTGTGTTTGAGGAAAATCCGTTCAGGGAGATCAAATGAATATCGGGACGCTATCATTTCCGAAAAGTTCCTTTTTGAAAATTATTTCCGGCCACACAAATTGAACTTAAGCGTTATCAAATTCCTCCGGTTTGAAGAGCGTTTTCGTGACGGATTAGTGTGGACGGTAGGCCTAACCGTAGAAATAAAGCTGCGTTTTCAAGGTTATCCGGCGTCATGTGGACGCTGCCTGAACTTGAGTTGTTGCACAGGGAAACAAAGCGTTATTTGGTCAAGGTAATGTCATTGTTTTAAATCTCTTTCTCTTGTATTGCAGTGTACTTACGGACCGCCTTGCAAACGAAATGAGAAAGAAAACTTGGCCTCCGTACTCGACTTTAAGAATAAAAATGGAGAAAAAGGAACAGTTTTAAAATGCTTCTATAACCGAAATGTACCCGCAGAAGTAATCCTGGATAACAATGCTCACAAAATGGTAACCTTTCACGCCCTTTTCTGGCCGAGTTGTTTGTTCTTCATAGGATTGTGCATGCTGCTAAAAGTATATTGCTCGAAAAAAAATCAGACAAAGCAAGTTTTTATGCCAGAGTATATGTCGCGTGAAGCAACGGATAATAATAATGTATATAGTTATTATGAGACCAACGAAAGTCTTTGACAGATCACTCAAAGATACTGTTTAATAATAAAATATATTGAAAACATGCCGGCTACATTTCGTACTTAAACTATCCTGCGAGACAGAGCGAAGAGAATCTTTGTCCGGCGCGATACACAAGAAAGCACAACGCAATAACTATGTAGCTATTTCACTGGTCACACAATGAGGCTTTTATCGTCAAAATTATTCGGAAAGTAAAAAACATGGCCTCCCACTTTTCCCTCAACCCCTCTCCCTCCATCTGCACACAAAAATAGTGACGGCTGTCTACCTATCTAGGGAGTCCAAGCTCCAAGTTTAAATAAAAGATTTCACCCATCCATGTACCTCATTTTTCATGGACATCAAATCTTGAGCACATTCCACTTCCCTTGTACCATCTCCAGCGTCTCATTCCTTCAATGCCTTGCCACTCAGTAAAACGCCTGAAGCTGCCTTCAGTGCTGAAATGGTTTCCCGTCCGCTTTGCAGTCTCTCGATGATAATTGCTGGTGCACCCATAAAAGCTGGTACTGTTACGCTACCGGTCAGTTCGGGAGTTGATCCTAATCTGAAAATCAGTGAAAAAAATAACCGATGAACTTCTAACTTGCAAAAAAAAAAACAAGCATCGTTTTCGTTATCATTATCGT
>OZ026600.1:268200-275700 GCA_964020085.1 Micromussa lordhowensis | reverse complement strand
GAGGCTACCAGTATGATTGTTCTTGTATAACTAATGTTGATGAGGATGAAGTAAAGAGGGTTGCTAGGGAAGTGCACACAGCAGGTAAGATGCAGTATATCAGATGCCATGTCAGCAACATCGAAATGATCCTCAGGTTCCCATATCTGGCCAAAAAGTACCACACCTGACTAACCTTTAGAGATTTGACTCCAGATCAAGTGACCTGGGTTTGAACCCTGGCAACCCTCTCCTACCGTTCATTGAATTCATAGACATCTCCATGTGCATAGCAGTTTTGCTGTTTTGCAGTTTTAGTGTTAGCAGTGAATCCTTTCATTGATACCCAGGTTTTCTGACAAGGAAAGGTTTTATGGGGAACTGTAATAAAAGGTGGGAAGGGGGGGGGGGGGAGGGGTGTGGCCAGAAAGGACACTTAATCTCACCTAGTTCTTAAGTAATTACTGGCTGCCGTGAGCCAATCCTCATTTCAAGCTCTTCTGATCTTTTCACGATAAGAACACTGGCTTAAACCCTTTATCTTCGGACTCCCTAGGTATACAGAATATTGTTATTGTCGGAGTGTTCTCCCCTGCCTCCAACAAACAGGAAGTGCAAGTAGCTGAAATCATTAGATCTGCATACCCAGCCATGAGTATGACGCTTTCCCATGAAGTGGGGTTGATAGGATTCTTAGAGCGGGAGAATGCTTCTGTCTTGAATGAAAGCCTTAAACCACTTTGCCAGCAGACAGTAAGAGCATTCTGTACAGCTCTGAGGACTCTTGGTTTGAAATGCCCCTTTTATCTCACACAGAATGATGGAACCATAACAAGGTTAGGAATTACTTAATATAATTATAGTTCAGCACTAAATTTTCTCAGATTCTTATTGGTTAAAATTTATCATGTGACGTGGTAGTGTTCATCCGTAGAGAGACACTATTAGCCCACAGTGCTTGTCCAAGGAAACTGGATAGATATTACTCGTCCATCAAAATTTTGCAGTAAACAAGCTGGCTTATAGAAAATAAACAATTGAAACTGCATCAAGTGGGTTTTTGTCTGTTTTCTTTTTCAAATTTTACATTTGTATTTTCACAGCTTTTATCTAAAAAAATTAAAAATAATTCAATCTGATTTTTGAACTGGCACACAGAAGAAAATGTAGTGGTGTCAGAGCAACAAAGACAATAGAGTGTTTATGTCTCGGAACTATCGGTTCGATATTGCCCCTTTGAAATTTGATTTGCCTTTGAAGCTTCGCTTCTTGGGTGAAAATGCTAGTTTTAAGAACATCAAATTTCCAGTGGGTGCAACTATCAGCCTTTATAGTTCACCACTAAATTTTCTCCGATTCTTATTGGTTTAAATTGATCAGGTGACATGATAGTGTTCATCTGCGGAGAGACACTATCAGCCCATAGTGCCCGTCTGCGGAAAATACCCGGATGGATAGTTGTCGTCCTTGAACATTTATCTGTAAACAAGCGGGTTTGTAGAAAAAAAAAGAATTAATATGAAGGGGGGTTTGTCTGTGTTCCTATTCAAATTTTTCATTTGACTTTCATGGCTTTCATCTCAAAAAGTTGAAAATAGTTCAATTGAAGTCTGATTGACTTTTGAACTAGCACGCGTAAGAAAATAAAGACAATTTAGAGTGTTTATGTCTCGGAACTATTGGTCTGATAGTTGCCCCTTGGAAATTTGATGTTCTTAAAACCAGCATATTTGCCCTCAAAGCTTTGGTTCTCAGGCAAATATTTGTTTTAAGAACATTTTCTCCTGTTTGAGACATGTCCATGAGTTGACCAGAACTTCAGTTCTGAAGACATTACTGGAGAGTGATTCCTGTAGCATGTGGCTAATTCTTGCTTGATTTCAGTAATATCCAATGACATCACTAGTCTACCCATCCATGTTGTTACTTGGAAATGTTACTAAGTTTTTGGAAATGACTCCCACTAACTTCTCTCTTATAGTGTACAAATCAAGTGCATGAAGAGAGGTGTCTGTTTACTCAATACTAACCACCCTGCACAGCAGCCAGTTACACTGACATTCCTTTACTGTTCTTGGTCTTGTACAGCGCTGAACACACTCTACACCTTCCAGTATTTACATTTGCATCGGGTCCAACAAACAGCATGCAAGGAGCAGCATTCCTGTCTGGGATTCAGGATGCAATAGTCATTGATATCGGAGGAACAACCACAGATGTTGGAGTGCTTAAAGATGGATTTCCAAGACAAGCATCTGCAAGGGTTAAGGTAGCAGTTAATATAAACTTTTAAAGTTTATATTAAGTTTTATTGTTTGATCTTTTAAATTTTCTCTTGATTTTGGTGGAGTATATCAAATTTTTCCACATTATAGTTTTTATAACCAACCCAAGTTCATTTATTTATAATTATGCTGCTGCATTTCTTTGGGTTAGAAAATTATCTTCCTTCTTCTGCTTATGTTGCTGTAGGTTGTAATGTTCGACTTAATGCTAGAGCAAATTAAACCATACACAACATGTGTGAGAGCATAGATTTTTATTGCAAATGATTGCATGAGCTGAGTAAATAATTTTAAATCCTTATGACAAGGTAAATGCTTAAAGGAAACTATGTGTTTAAATTACAATTAATACACCATTTCATATGGCATACTGACTGGTTTGTGACATACCTGCACTTACTGCAATTATGTCACAAACTACAATGTGCAGTTCTAGGGAATATCTAATACCCTGGCTCTTTAGTAGGTGCTTGGAAATCAGTAAGGGAGGGGGTAGGTTCAAAAGCCAAAGTTTTTTTAAAAAATCGTATATGAAGCTTTGAAACTGAAATTTCCAAATGAGTACAGAGTGGTAATGGGGGTGCAAACCATGAGAGGGCATGGATAATATTTTCTGGAACAAACAAATAGTAGACTGTTAAATGAGAGGTGAAATAGAACTTACTGTATTTACATTAGATTGGAGGTGTAAACACCAACTTCCGAATGCCAGATGTACTGAGTGTGGCTCTTGGAGGTGGATCCATGGTAGAACAGTCGCAAGTTAGTATCTTACTTGTACTTGTGTTACTTTTATTGGGTTTTTAATTTTGGTTTTTAAAATAATCAATTTAATTATAGGTTCTAAATATTTTCATTTACTGTTGTGAATGAGTATATATGGGGCCAAATCTGTTGCATGTTTTACTGTTGCATGTTGCATTTTGTAACAAGCCACCCTACCCCACCCTTGTAGCAATTCATTGAGTTGTGTATAAACTGCAGATAGGGGTAATACCGGTAGTTAATTTCAACTTCACTACATAGACAAATGCAATCCATTAGGTTTATTTTGGTCTCTTTCGGCCTCACACCAGCAGCAAGCAAGAACCACATACATGTGGAGCAATAACAACAACTAATGACTACAGGGAAATGATTCCCTGTGACACTGCCGGATACGAAAAACCAAAAGAAACAATCCCGTGGGGGAAAAAACTGGAAACGTATCCCCCGAACCAATGCAGTGCCATGATCCCTCCGGGGTTTAGAGGACCTCTAGTTACAAATTCAAAATAATAATGATTTATAAAAGAAACAAAAGTTAATCGGACTGATGCAGCCCTAGAATGCCTCACCACGTGATGAACTGACACTTTATAGACAACCTGCTACCCATCATGCCTTACACCAATCGTACCCAGACCCTTCTGCTCTCGTGCCGTAGAAATATCAATTTCTGTCTTATTCGCACACTCAACCGTCAGAAATTATATTTTGCTAATCCCTGATGAAAAATCTCACAGGATCTTTGAGGTCCTTAGGATCTCCACGTTTTTTGGAGATGCTTGCTAGAATTATACAGATCCTTAAAGATCTTGACCACTATCTTTGGAGATCTTTATGAAGATCCTCGATAAGATCATTAGTAAGGTCTTCATGAAGATCCTTGACCGATTATCACAAGGGATAAGGGGTACCACAGGGTACCCAGGCTCGGGATATGTACCTACTGGCAAAATAATAATAATTTCAATAATAACCTTGTTTTTCAATTGTGCACCAAGTTCATAAAGCTAAATCTCTGTGGTGTGACCCTCATGGATTGCCTGTTGTGGTAAGATGTAGCCTTGATCCTAAGGCATGCACGATTATTTTGATATTGACATATACTGTAATCCTTCATGTTTGTTTTTTAATGTGATCCTTTGGGTAATCTTACTTGTAATGTCATTGCGCCAGGGTGGAGTAACAGTTGGCCCATTAAGTGTTGGCTTTAAGTTACATTCTGAAGCCCTTGTTTTTGGTGGCAAGACAATGACGTCTACGGACATTGCTGTTGCTTCTGGTTTCTGTGACATTGGTGACAAGGAAAGAGTTAAGCACATCCCAGAAGAAGTCAGGATTGGAGCAATTGTGGAGATAAAGAGAAAGATTGAAGCTGCAATAGATCGAGTTAAGGTAACATATGTTTGTATATGTCAACGGTAATAACATTTGACCTAATATATTAGACTATGAGCCCGAGTTTTCTATCAGCAAATAGTCAACAGGGCTAGCCAAGTTTACTATCGCCCAAAGAATACAAGAGCGCGCGCGATTGTTGTTTCAATCTATTCGCTGTTTTTAGTGTAAACATGACCACACCAGCAAACCTATCGCTTTAAACCAAATCGTGTGTAAATAAAGCATTGTTGTTGTGTGTCAGCGAGTAGAAAACAATCAGAATCACGGATTTCGGATGGAACACAGCTAAGTGGCTACTAATTAAGCAATAGAGCACTTTTTCCGTGTTTATATACTCGACTACGTCTCGGGTTTGCATAACTTTCGAGAATTCTCCCAACCCTCTGAGTGTTTAGATGAGGCTATATAAACACGGAAAAAGTGCTCTATTGCTTTTATGAAAGAATTCTCCAAAATATGCGCGCATCTAAAACATCATAACCGTGTTTACATACTCTCATCTAAACACACCTATCGACCAATGAGAGCGTGCGTAGTGGCTCAGTTATTTTATAATATATGATATTGATGTGTATTTTTCTAACAGCTCAGTGGTGAGGACCAGCCTGTTATTCTTGTTGGTGGAGGCAGTATTCTTGTGAACCTTGATAAGTCAGAGACTTTAAAAGGAGCGTCTGAAATAATTTGCCCTCCATACCATCAGGTAACAACAATGGTAGCTATAAAACACGAACTCTGATTGGATGGTTATGTATGATTGTTATTATTGTGGGCCCTTGGATGGGTACAACTATAGACATTCCTGCTTGATTGTTATATAAAGGGTACTTTGATTGGATGGTTATGTAACACACATTCTTATTGGCTCATTATATAATGAGCAGAGATCATCCAAGGCCATTGTCGTGTTTGCACCAGCTAGATATGAGAACGAGGCCGACCGTGCGTATTATCAGTCATTATTATCTGGCTCTGTCTCACCAGGTCTGAGAACTGCCAAATTCACGAATTTGATTGGCTGAAATCTATATTGAAAGCGGTCTAGATTTTCCCATCTAGACCGGTAATGTTTTGCAGTGAAAAAGTTGCAAACTAAAATTCAAAATCATTGACTATTTTCATCTAACAATATTTATTTATGGCAGTGCCAAAAAGCCTGATGCAAAAAGTAAAGAGGGCGAGCAAACTTTGGCAGAATTAAATTCAGCTCATCGTCATTTGCAAGCAAAATGTCAGTTAGTACAAACCAGTTACATTAAACGAATTTTAAATTGTTCTTGTTTGCGCCATATAGAGCTTAGTCGGCCTGTATGGGAGAATCTTGACCTCCATCGTGTGTACAGACTTCACTGCGTCTGGTCTGTACTCACAACTTCGGTCAAGATTCTCTCATACTGACCTCCAGTTCGGTTAATAAGAGCTAATTATTAATTAACTACTTATCAACCGAGACCTTCTCAAAACGAGACCTTTCCGCATTGATCAAGCAACAGCGAGGTCAATACGGCAAGGTCGAGGTTCGAGCTTTCTGCCTCAGCCCGTGGGTGTTATGAGAGAATTAGCCGATCAGAGCGCGCGTTATATCGGCTACAAACACAAGCCATACAATGAATAACAATTTTAGTCGCCAATGGTGGAATCTTTGCGAGGAAATAGAATTATGACTGAGGAATGAAAGAAAAACTTTATCCGGAGTACCTCGTGGAGCCACTGCGATGTTTGTTTCTGTGACTAACAAGTGTTCTCCTATTTATGCTTTTTAGGCCGCAAATGCCGTTGGTGCTGCTTTAAGTAAAATCAGTGGAACATATGATAAGGTAATTCCCTTGAAAGACACAACCCGTGAAAAGGTACGCGAGGACGCCGAAAAAGTGGCACGTGAACGAGCTGTTAAGGAAGGTGCTGACGAACAGACTTTAAAAGTTATTGACGTGATGGACGTACCACTAGCTTATCTGCCTGGAAATGCAGTTCGTTATTATCTGAAAGTTGTTGGAGACTTGGCCGACGGCAAGGCTAAAAGCCTCGAGGAGTTGTCAGAGATAGGTATAGTGAATGTTCCACGATTGCTTGGAAATATGAATGACAACAAGAGAAATATCATCATCATCATCATCATTATCATCATCATCATCATCATCATCATTATCATCATCCTCATTTAATATTTTTCCAGAGTTTAAAAAGCGAGAAACAGACTACTAAATGTTTCTTAGCTGTTGCCAGATTTGAAAGTATGTACACAGACTAGCAACGATGAATTGTGTGTGATGTTTTAAAAGCCTTCAGGGCTAATAGATGGTGTTGCTTCAAGCTACTCAGTAAGGCGGTTAACTCTCTTGTAATCTTTCATTCAAAGGATCGACATTAGGTGACATGGATTCAGCCAAGGAATCTTCACCAGATGAACAAGCCCCTGTTATTTCCGGACAAGCCAATGTCGAAGACCAAGACATCGTGTTTAGTGATCCGTACATAGAGCCGGCGTCAGGGGACTGGATACTCAACAAGTTTGATATCGAATGTATCGCCATTGGAGCAGGTATCATGGGGTGTGGTGGAGGAGGTAGCCCTTATATTGGCAGATTGAGGGCGCTGGAGCTTCTCAAAAAAGGGAAGGAAATCCGAGTTATCCATCCTAACAAGTGAGTACATATTCTGATTACACTGTAATCATAGGGGAAGTGGTGGGGTACGAAGACGGCGAAGGGAACGATAATGATAATGATGTCGATTTTGGTGACGACCAGAACGACGACGATGACGATGAATATGATGATGATGATGATGCTGATGCTGATGCTGATGCTGATGATGATGATGATGATGATGATGATGATGATGATGATGATGATGATGATGAAGACATTGACGACGATAACGAAAACGATGCTTGGTTTTTTTGAAGGTCATCGGTTATTTTTTTCACTGATTTTCAGATTAGGATCAACTCCCGAACTGACCGGTAGCGTAACAGCACCAGCTTTTATGGGTGCACCAGCAATTATCATCGAGAGACTGCAAAGCGGACGGGAAACCATTTCAGCACTGAAGGCAGCTTCAGGCATTT
>OZ026600.1:218200-260700 GCA_964020085.1 Micromussa lordhowensis | reverse complement strand
CCACAAAATATTGCTTAAATCTTAGCTTTTCTGAACTACAATAAAATATGCATTCTATGGTGATAATGATGTCAGCGATGTACGCAATGGTGGTGCAATAGTGGTTTAGCATGGTATTGTTCATGGGATGATGATGTGAGTATCATAATGGTGATGATATGATGATGATGGTGATGGTGATGCGGTAATGATATAGTGATGACAGGTTATCTGAAACTGTACCTGACAAAACGTTCCATTTTTCCTGGCTGGATGGACCCAGTATTGAGCACAGCTACACTAGCTAACAACACAGCTACCACCATGTGGAGGAGAACTAAGTATACCACCCATTCTTTGCTGTTTGCCAACCAGTAGGCAAATGGTAAGGCAATCAGAGGAAAAATACATAAGATTTCAACCAGGATTGGTGTAATCTGGAATAATAGTAAAACAAATACGAATTTACTACAGGTAAGGAAACCTCAGCGTCCCACTTTACCGACTCACGCCTTTTGAGTTTATCCCAGTTTCCGTAGCTCTAAGGTACGTCAGGAGTATTTGCACGCCTTCCTGGATGTGAAACAAGTCTAAGATAATACGCTAGCTCATCACAACGTCAAACCTTAGATCAGAATTCGCTTGTACTCGGTCCTACACATACCGGAGACAGGTACTGCGAGAGAAACGAACTGGCTAAAGAGCATACCACAAAGAGTATGGCCCTGTGTCATTGGTTAGAAGGTGTCCTTTAGCTGTTAAAGCCAAAGAAATTTGTTACAGGGCTCATAATAATTTATCATCATCGTTATTCTCATGCATTTCCAATAGCCTATCAGGATCAAACAAGAAATCTCTAGTTCAGACAGTTTTACCATGGCAAGGTGTGCAGCCTACCCATGCTAAGGTGCAAGTACTTTGCCTGTGCCTTCCTTACAGATGATTATTGTCTTTCTGGTGAGTATTTCTAAGCAGTCATTCCATGCTCACGTTAAGGGTCATGAGACTAATTATTTAAAGATTCCCAATTAGTGGCCTGGCCTTAAACTTTGACCTTTCGGGAAGTGGATAACACCAGTATAGCCTGATAGAGACAACCCTCCCCTACAACGTGTAGGTGTAGCACTTTCCAAAGGGCTTGAGTATGATAAGCATAACCCTGTTGACTATAATGACCATGATGATCACATACCTTCTCCTTCCAGCTTATTTTCGTCTCTGGAAACTCATCGCACACGATCTCCTCTCCCATTTGAATTCCCATCAAAGCAAACAAGTCCAGTACCACATCTGGACGACTCTGGTGCCCTTCCTTGTCAAAGCTCACAGCTGCTCCAGATACGGCCATTGCTACAGACAACTTCATGTGCTTTGGATGAAAACGGCCTGCAAAATGGCGTGCTAGAGTTTCTACATTCTCCACACCGCTGCCAATAACTTTGACTTCTTCTGACGAGAATGTCATAAGTTGATAACTGTGGTCGTCTCCGTCTGCAATCTGCCAGTCGTTAACTGTAATGTTACTAATAAATATGGGTGATATGTCCTCGAGATCTTGGAGTGTTAACTCGTTGTCCGCATCATCAACCCTTCTGAACTGGTCATCTATTGGTCGCCCGCACCAGTGAATGATATCCCCACACCGGATTTTAGCTCCATGCATGAAAAACGCATTGGTCAATCGATACCTGAAAAAGACAGCAAATGACCCGCGTTTCTTTTCTTAAATCGATTATCTACAATTTAGTTTTATCCTGATGTGTGCAGTATTTCTATTATAGCATGTTAATCTGACTACCAACTGTACGTACTGCGACAATGGACAATGATTGGTCTTCTTGAGTTTTATAAAGTGCAAATAAACCTGAAACAAATCAGACTTCGTACCCATGACCTTTGCAATACTGGCTCAGTGCCCTAGTAACTAAGCTATTAACAAAGTCAACTAGGAGCTGGTCACTTAGCTAGTGCTTTTACTTTATGTCTTTCGCTTGATTTAACACAAACCTGTAGTAAACGTTGAAAAGAGATTGCTGAAGGGATCTAATGACTGGAAAGAAGATGAAAGACAAGGCACACACCATCAACACTGGATAGAAGACATCATCAGAATATGCCACTGTTCCCATCAACTTTACCTTGAAGACTTTCCAGCTCAAAACATATGTGTAGACATAAGAACGAAGGCACAAACCAGCGCTTTTACGAAGGACAGGAAAGAAGATCGGAAACACGAGAGAAATGAAGAAAATGAGAAATCTGACCCAGGTTTTGGATGGCCATAGAATGTCACGTGCAATCCACGGAAATACAGTAAACGCGAATACCAATCCACTCAGCGTTGAGAGCAATTTCAAGGGACCTTTGTATCTCACGAGATTTCTACGCCTTGAAAGCATGTAGCACGCAAGGGAAACTGTCGCAGTGATTGTAAAGAGCAGTAGCTGATTGACAGGGGGTTGGCAGCCATTGTAAAGCTTCATCATCACTACCGAAGACGAGGCATCCTGTTGTACACCATGCGAAGAAGTACAGTTCTCTCTTAATATTTCACCAAAGAGAAAGTCTACAGCTGTGGCCACAGGAAGGGCATATGGAAGCCAAAGCGTACACGGCAAAATACACACAACAAAGAGTACAACCACAATAAGCTGTATTGACTGAAACATTCCCAAAATGGGATTCTGCCAATTGCATAGGTACCCAGCATTGGCTCGCATACGTTCAAAGAACTCGTTATGCCACTTCTTTTTGTTGTTACATATGTTAGTTTCTTGACGGTATTTCCAGTCCATGAAAGCCGCACCAGTGAAGCCACCTCCGGAAACACAACTTAAATATTCCAAAGGAACGCCATCTTGTAACAACCTACGCAGTGCACCAGAACAAAACGCGGCTGACCGAATGCCTCCCCCGGAAAATGCAATGCCAGTGGTCTTCCTCGTGTTTGTAGTAGTGGTTCCACTCTGTTGGACTGTTGGGTTAGGATCCAGCGTGTTGTTAGTTTTTATCGGTAGCAAGTCATAAGACCCACTGGGTAGGCTTATCCTTACGGATGGAACCTCAGTTAGTGGAATAACAATATTCTCCTCCGGTTGAGCTGTGAAACTCTCTGTTACTGTATGTTCCATCTGTGAAAGAGAAAATGCTGTTGTTGTTTTAAATTCAGATTCACAGGGTTTCATTTACTGAAAATAGAATATTTGAGCTGAGTTTGAAAAAGAAAAAAAATTGGCAATCAGCTACTAATTGCCAAAGTGCAACTTTCAAATCGTCACCAAGAAAACAAATTCATGAACGCTTTCCACTCCGCGCTTTTTCACAGTTTCGAAGCAGATTAAATGTTATAAAATTTCAGGAAATTAGGGTAGTGAAAACCGTGAGCAGCCGTGAAATAAGGTAATATTACTGAACGTCAGAAAATTTAGTTTCGTAAACAATTTCAGAGTGAATGATTTGCCAGCAATCAGATACCCGTGTTATGCGCAAAGAACTCTGGGATCGTCAGGGGGCAAACATTGCAATGTACAGCGAAAAGTTGTTTCGACGTCCAAAAAAAAACATTTTGGGGAGAGATGAACGCTTTTTCGCCCTTGTTTTACTGCAAATGGATTTGGGCAATGTTGATACGTTTCTGTTTGAATAACCGTGGAATACCGATAAACTCCTTTGCTTTCGTGAGTTCCCGGGGTGAGGTTAAATTGTGAACTTTACATCGAATAATGGTATTAAAATATTACAAAATTAGGTATAAATCGAGAGTAAATAACCCAGTAAATATATCTTATTAGACGTTTTGGTGTGTAGTATCGCTGTTTATTATATGGAGGAGAATGTTTTACTGGGAACTAAACCACTCGTAGATTCCATACGCTACTTCATCCGGGACCCGAGTGGCGTATTTTCCGTATGTCACCTTTGTGAGTGTCGTATCGTTAAATGACGTCACGATTCCCGCCTTTTGTTTTATATTTATGCTTTTGTTTTATGTTTTATATTTAGTCTCCATATAATAAAAAGAACATTACACGTTGGCTCGAAGATATGAATTTTATGTTCTCGTGTGCAACAACAATATCTCACTCGTTCGCTTCGCTCACTCGTGAGATATTGTTCTTGCCACTCGAACATAAAATTCATATCTTCTCGCCACCGTGTAATATCCTCTATATATTTTTACGAGTTGTGCAGTATTTTGACGAGCCCGTAGGGCGAGTCAAAATACAAACAACGAGTAAAAATTTACAGCGATACTACACACCAAAACGTCTAATAAGAGATTTATTATCCAACGATTTCTTTTCCCAAAATTCTGACTTGCCAAGGTTTTGAACTTCACGCGGCCGGGAGGAATGAGGCGAGTATAAATATCTGTTATTTGTACTCGTTTCGCGCGATATTTGTACTCTAGGAAGCAGAGTTGGATAATAAAGCTTTTTAAGTTGTGTCAAGAGAACGTGGTTCCTTGGTTGTGTGTAGGCTACTCTTAATTGGCTTATTTGGAAGCTCAGTTATACAAATAATATTGGAAATAAATCCGGTGCTGATCATTGCTGCTTTAAGTTCTGCTTAAACGCCTTCTTTCATTTTCGATGTCAACAAAATATAGTTTAAATAATCTCAAACTACCCTAAACAGGAGCAGGTAAAACCATTTTTATACAACCTAATACATCGGTTAACTTTTCATCCTGGTTTAGCGTTAACCAGCGTTCACCGCTTGAATAAACCGGCCCCAATCTCTCAGCCGCTCTCAGTGAATCTTTGGTTTATTAAGCTATTAATCCTTGGCTTCTCGACAATTCGTATACAGGAAAGCGTTTTCTAGTATTAATTTTCAATTTTCGCAATTCAATTACTCGCTTTCTTGCCACTCCTTCTACAGTCTCAAATACGTGTTTTCAAGTTGATTATCAGGCTGACATATCAGCCCACATATAAATATCAGATGGTGAAACACGTGTTTGAAAAGAAATAAAACCACACTGCCCAGAATACGGTCACCTTCAGTTCGCCTGTATTTTCGATTTTAACAAACGCGGGGTACTTAGTAGCAAAAGATTTTTGTTACGTGACTTTTGATAATGCAATATCAAATAAGGTCTCAATTCTGTTTGTGTCGCTGGTGGCCGCCATGAATCGCTTTAGAAATTTACATACGATTCTTACGGCCCTCGCGCGATCGAATCGCTCAAACAGCATACAAATCACCACATTAAAACCATAACACTCACCTTCGTAAATCTGGAATGAGAGAAACCGCCAAATCCACGACGAAAACAAATGTGCATCAGACGTATACATTTAGTAGATCATAGCACTTCCGTAAATTTTGAAACAGAGCTTAGTAACCAGCCCTTCAGAAAACACGTCACGAAATATGCATGCACATATCAGCTGTAACATCGGCTGATGGTGAATGTGGTTTAATGCAGTAACTAGCTTTATCTTGAAAATAGTATAGCCAGTCTTCTTCCTGCTCTTTGCCCACGATGACGAACACACGTATAAGCGTAGCGATAAAAATGTTTTGTCACGTTCATTCCAACCTATTTTTAGATGCATCTGGCCAACGGAAGCGTAAACTTCGATTTCTTGACATCACGTGATGTCAAAACTAAAGAGCTACCAATGTTTTTTTATCGCCATCAGGCATAACAGCGGGTAAATTCATATCTGTTAAGACTCTTACAGTTCAATTCTTGGTTTTCACGTGACGTCATCAATAATCACTGAGCCCTTGAGTTTGGTCATTAAACATGCTAAATATATTTACTTTTGAAGGTTTCAGTTCAATAGCAACCTTCGTTTTTATAGTAGGGCATTTTGAAATTCTGTGTTTTCACGCCACAGGATATCAAAGATGGCCTAGAATGTGTTACGTATGCCTGAAAAAAATTACTCATATAGTGATTTTTAGCAATCTAAACTGTTGTGGTATTGTGAAAAGTGTTAATGTGAATATCTGCTAGCTCAAAATGGCGAACGGGTCGATTTTTATAGCAGAATTCAATTCCAGATGTTTTCATTGATTTCCGGCCGCCATTACCGTGTCCCTCTCCAGGACACAACTATGGCGTTTCCATACTGAGCTCTATAAATTTGTGTAAAACATTTTGACGGCTAACTCAAGTACGAAGCATCGCAAAGATCTTAGACTCGACAAAGTAGATAAGCTATTAATCTCCTACAATATCACTAATTCTTGACTGTTTTTATGGAGTAGCTTTGATTTTATTTTTTCGTTGCGTGACACAAATTGTCGAAAAATGTATACTTATCTTTTCATGTTTTTAAAAGTTAGAGCATTAGGAAAAGTGCTTATGTAAAAGCTCGTTTGTTCAGTACAGATAATCAGCCGTCTAGATAGCCAAAGTAAGTTCCGATCCAGATGTTTACACTATTTTCCGGCCGCCATATTACTGCACCACAGAGGTGCACCAACATGGCGTTTCCATACTGGGCTCTGTAAATTTCTGCGAAATATTTCAACGAGTTAATATCTCCAGTTTGGGAACACACACAGACCTAAAACTTGGAGAAGTGTCTTCTTTATTTATTTCCTATAAGATCACAATTTCTTGACTTCATCCACAGAATGGTTTTTGATTTATTTTTTTACTGCGTGACAGTGAAAACGATCTATTCACGCTTAAGGTGGCTCAAAACAGTTTGTAGTACTTTTCAAGACTTAAATTTTGATGATTCATTATAACCACTCTTTATCAGTCGATGCTACAAACATGGTATCAAAAAACTGTATAGTTACTGTAGTAGAAGGTGTCGGTTTTCTGTTCGTTTCTTCAGTTCGAGCTTCGCAGCACTTGATTTGCTCTTAGCAATTACTAGTTTTAAATATATTTTTAGATCAATTGTTTATTCAAGAAGGTGGAGACGGTTTTCTCGGCGACCATCAAAATGACACGAATTGCAAAACGAACCCAACCTCAAGTCCTGGGAACGCGAGTTAAATTTTGCGAGAGGCCGGGAGAAGGGGGGGGGGGGCTTATTATCTACGGATCTTTTAGTTGTGGGAACAGGAGTTCATTTCCGACGTTCAAGCTCTGACATTATCAGCGGTCTATCTCAAGCCATCTTATAAAATGTTTATTGATATTCATAGCCAGCTTCTTTAATATTGTAAACGTTAACACATACTACTAATCCTTATCGGGCCCATGAGGACTCTTGAGGCCGGTAAAAACGTTAACACATAACGACAGCTAAAAGCTCATATGGATACCAAGCACTCAAAACTACTCTCAGCCATAGTACAAAAACTACTCCCCGATCAATGAGTGCATTGCAGGACTATATTGCTTGACTTCCAGTGGCACACATCATTTTTGAAATCAGTACGGCACCTTACAAACCACTAAGCTCGGTTCAAATGAGCCTGGTAATGTGCAGACGACACGACAAACGCAAAGACAAAATTTTAGCAGCCATTAACACCGTTTCGTTTGCTCTCGTTGTCAAGATTTGTTTAAACTCCCTTTAAACAAAAGAAACCAAAATCACTACCTTACATGATTGTAAGACATTTGAACTGCCGTGTAGAAATTACACATGCTGCACAGCACAATTGCAGGACATTTGAACCAGGTCTTAGTGAAGTATCTAAGGGACGGGAGTGCTGTATTATAATGACGTAACTGGTATATATTACAAGCTTAATTAAACTGATTTATAATGTAAAAAAAATCGAGCGATCCATCTATGACCTACTGCAGGTCGGTGAGAGGCGAGCCCGGATATCAAACAAGAAAAACTATAGTATTTCACCGAGGTTTAACTTCAGGTTCGAAGCCAACGTCATTAATCAGTAAGAACTCATAAACAGCTCTACTACAAAAATAACTATATATCAAATGCTAAAACCTCGACATTCGGGAAACACGCCTAAGAGCCAAAAAAAACCTCGATTGCAGGATAACCATGACACATAAAAATGTAGCCAGTTTAAAAAAGTTTCATCAGTTTCTCATCAAAAAATGTAGCAAAATACTCGCGAGGAACCAGTTCGGCTTATTAGCAATTCAAGCGTTTTTTCTTTTTTTCAATCCGTTCATATCGTATAATAAGTCAAAGATCTTCGACAGGTCAGCTGTTACTTCCTCATCTTATGCCTAAAACGAGCGTTTTAATTTTTTTTTAGTGCGCTGTGTCTTCTTCCTTGCAATTGTTGTGCAATTGTTCACTTCCATTCACTCGCTTGCATTCGCCTTCAAAAGTGTTTATTACCTAGTACTAGAATAATTTTAAGTATATTTAAAACCTTTTCTGCATTTTCTAAAAGCTAAACAGATAAATTGAATCCTGAGAAAATACATCTTAACAATCAGAGAAATTGTGCCACCTGACTGGTACAATTTCAACATCAGTTTCATATCACCAGTACTTTCACGTGTTTCTTATGAACTGCAAAATTTGTTTTCGACATTTGGTGATATTAGAAATGATATCTTTTGAGAAGATGTTTAAAACAGTCGCACAAAAGTTTGCAATACGGTGTAAATAATCTTGGTACAAAGTCTTTGTCCACTTGTTTCGCGAACTTCTGGTGGATTTTTTCTTATAAGTGTTCAAAAGTGTTTATTATCGTTTGTATGTTATTACGAGTCCTGTGTTGATTGTTGTTTAAAGAAATTCTCAACATCAGCTTCAACACAAGCTGCGTAGCCTTCACGGTGATAGGCACTGAAGGTGTCAGGAGTAAAGAACTGATTAGCCGTGATGTGATGGGGAAACCTTCCAAGAAAACATTCAGAAATACACTGGCAGCTGCCGTTACCGCAATGGCAACGGTGACAGCAGCAAAAGGTCAGTCTGTCAGCTTCACGAACGGTTAACTCGGGGCTTTCTCCCCACTTTGTTGGGTCAAGACTTTCAAGTTCCGTATCAAAATCGCCCCATGGTTTGGGTTGCTCGGTTTGTGCTCTCTTTAGTGGCCTACTCTCAGATGGATGCCTGGGTGCTACAAAGAGTATTTCTCCTTGGCTTACTTTGTTGTCAGCCTTGTCATAATATTGAACTTTGAACCTGTAACTTCGTGGTCTTCGGTCTGACGTCATGTTCAGAAACTTCACTCTGATATCTTCGTTAATATCCCTGCCGCTCATTCCTTCAAACGAACAATGGAGTTTCTCCCTCGCCAGCTCGAGAGCAATTAGAAGAGACTCGGCATACTTCTCATCACCAGGGTTACAGGAGCCATCAAAGATGACAATTTTCTTCAGCTTTTTGTCAAGTAGTGGAAGCAAGGCGAGGTTCTCGAAATGGCCTCCATCACTAAGCCGCAGTACTGGCGGAGGATGTGTACCAACGTTATTGACGCTTAGAAATCCGCGGATGAAACGAACGAAGAAGGTATGTCTAATCCACCAACTATAGAGAAGAACACAAGTTATATTACATAAAGTATGATGGCCACAATGAAGGTACAGGCTATGGTACATGTAAGCGTAATGCTATAGTAGATTTAACAAGCAATTCTTGTGTATTATTTTGCTTCAGGTAAGTGCAAATGTGTAATTTAGTGTAATAACTGATAACGGCAGTAATTGCTGTTCTGATGGTGGCGGTAATAATTATAGCAGTAGTATTTTTGTTAGTATCGTGGTTGGTGATGATGGTGATAATTGTGGTGTGATGGAAATTGTCGCGCTGCTGCCTAAGGTTATACTCCTAATTGTGGTCATTGTCGTGGTGATATATTACACATAGGTTGTTAGTAAGAGCGGTTTTCAGCTGCGTGTTCAAAAACCAAAAGAAAATGAATTATTATTCTAGCCAATCAAAAAGTACACAGCTAATCCAGCGAACCACATCAAAACTCGAAGTTATCCAGCCGACGCAAAGCGCGCGTGGGAAAACGTGTATAAGCGAGTGGCAATTGGTTCTGGTTTTATTTGACTTCTCATTGGTTGAAAAAGTGGCACGAGTGTGTTTTTTTAAACGAATCACTGAATACAAAACCAAAGAAGATGCAATTTACTTTCAACACTTCAGTGAAACCCACTCCAAAATAAGAACTGACAAAGTTATCATTTATAATTTATTTTGTGCAATTCATAAAATCAGTGCACTGCGAACACTGCACTGAAAATTGAGAGGATCTGTTTCAGCCCCAAAGTGTCAATTCAGCCCTGCTGGCCAAAGTCTGTTTCAGTCCTTCCTGGAGCAGTTTGAGCGCCATCTGGGCTATAAAAGCTACATCAAAAGGCTATTCCAGCCCAGGGTAAGGCCCATTCCAGCCCAGGGACCAAATCAGCCCTAGCTAATTGGACTGTATTGGCCCTGATTTAAGGGAGCCAAATTAGACTCAAAAATAGGACTGTATTTTACTCACCGAAACAGCCCTATTTTTAGGGCTAAAACAGATCTTTCTGATTTACAGTGTGTATGGCAATATTTAACACTTAATGACTGGTCCCGAGGAGAACAGTGAGAATCTCAAGATTGAGATTGAGATTCGAGGGAAAGAAAATTCACTGTTCCCCAAGGGACCAGTCATTAAGTGATTTGTTATATAGCGAAACAAAACAAAAGCAAATTTTGAAAAACGCGCTGAGATTCCAGCGACAACATTAGGCCACGTGCAACAGCGATCAACATTTCGCGGGTAATAGTGAACTATTTCCCGTTTGACGTCATAGTTGTCGCAATGTTGCCTGCTCATGGCATTTGGCAAGAAATAGTTTCATTGTTAGATGTCATGTGACCATGAACTAGCCAATGAATGTGCGCGCTGTAGCGGGAAAACACCAGCTATATAACAATCCAATTTATTGGAGTAACTTACTCCAATAAATTGAATCAATGTATTGTAAATAATGAATAGAGTAAGTAGCGTACAACTTGTATCCTAAGTAGCGTGTGTTTAATAATAAATGATCCATAATTAATATCTTTTAACTCTGTACCTGAGGATACGTTCCCACCTCCCCGGCTCAGTCGATCCCGTCTTTGCCATAGCAAGCCCAGTCAGCAACACAACAACTACAGTGTGAGCCAGCACCAAATATTCCACCCAGTGTTTGCTGTGTCCCACCCAGTACACAAATGGTGACGCCAGAAGAGGCAGTACACAGCAGATCTCAACCAGGAAGGGTAGCACGTACTGCAACAAATACACAGTTACGATGCTGATGAGTCAGTGTTTCATATATCATGATACATCGAAGACAACGTTAGCTGAGATAAAGGCCGTTGATAATGATATAGTTGAAAGATCAGTCAAGCCCGGGGGGACGTTCTCTAACGCTTAAAGGTACGACGAACACCCATCCTTTTTATATGGCTGTCCACTCCCCGGAAGATAAAAATAACACCGTTAACATACCTGCTTTATCTTTCCTTTGGTGCTCTTTCTGTGCACTTGACAGCGGCACTGATCACTTATCATCTCATCTCCCATACCAATTCCCAGCAAGTTCAACAGTTCCAGCGCCATATCCAGACCATTCTCATAGCTCCCCATGTCATAGCTCACAGCAGCGCCGGATATCGCCATTGCAGTAGACAACCGCATGTGTTCTGGCTTAAAGCATCGGCTCAATTCAGATGGCTTTTCCAGATCACTGCCAATAAGCTCGACTCCATCAGGTGAAAATGAAATCAGCTGATGACTTGATTTGGCACCACTGCTAATCTGCCAGTCGTTGACTGTAATGTTACTTATGAATGTTGGTGAAATAGGAATTAGATGGTCAAACGTCAGTTCATCTGTCTCTCTTATACGAAAAAATCCTTTACCGCTGATAAAATCATAAATACTCTCAACTGGCCTCACACAGTTAGGGATGACGTCTTGCCATCGGCATTTTGCTGGTTGCTCGAAGAACGCTTCAGACAATCGATACCTGCAGAAACGCAAAAAACAAATGTTTATTCGCCCGCTCCTTGACGATAAAGGAAGATCTGCTTGGCGAAGCTATGTCAGTAAATATAACCAGCTGTTATCACTAGTTCTCTGCCATTCGGGAACTTTTTTTATATGTTGTACTGATTAATTTGAAATATGCTTCATCATTTTTTTTTTATTATCTCTTGCCACACAGAATAACTTACAAGTAGAATAGAAAAGATAATAAATGTTAATTAATATTAAATTCAAAATGAACATACAACTTGGAAGGAGTGACTGTGGCGGGAAAATGCGCTTTTTATCACTGATGATTTTGTTTTCAAGCTCCTCCCCTCTTTGTCATATTCTAGGCATATCTAAAGCTCAGTGATGCTAGGCCGACGTGCTTTTGTAGCATAAGTCGAGACACCCGACTATATTGTCCTCATCCCACCCCTCAAGGAAATATTTTGGCTTAGTTTATCTGTCCTCATCAAACCCTTAAACGAATTATTTAGCTTTAAAATTCACCCCTCAACTTTCTGGTTTTAATCAGTACACCTGACGATGGTAGAAAGAGGCAGAAAACAGCAACATCTTGATTGTCTTAGATTTCTATGAATCTGAATCTCTGGACTGCATTATCTGACAGTTCACCAAAAACAAACTGAAAAAGAACCTGACCTTATATTCTAAGTATAAGAACAAACCTGTAGTAGATGTTGAACACAGATTGGTGAACGGATCCAATGAATGGAAACAGTATGATAGCAAAAGCACAACCAATCAAAATTGGATAGAAGACTTCATCTGAGTATGGCAGCACTCCGAACAAATCAGCCTTGAAGACTCTCCAGCTCACAAAAAGAGTGTAGGCATAGAAAAAGAGGAAAATAGCAGCAACGTTACGGACGATGGGAAGGAAAAATGGAAGAACTAGGAAGGCAAGGAAACCCAAAACCTTAATCCAGGTTTTTAAAGGCCACAGGAAGTCATGTGCAATCCATGGAAAAAAAGTCAAGGCAAACAGCTGTCCACTGATGATTGAGAGAAATCGAAACAGGTTTCGGTATTCAATGAAATATTTTATTCTTGAAAGAATAAAGAACACAAGCCAAGCAGCAAATGTTGTCAAAAACAGAGCCACGCGTCTGCCAGGGGCTTGGCAGTCATCATAAAGTTCAAGTATCAAGAATGATGTCTTGGCACCCGCGCTGACTGATGGAGGACAAGTGCTGTTCTCTCGTAAAATCCCACCAAAAAGAACGTCTACAACCACAGCTATAGGAAACGCATAAGGTAGCCACAGGACACATGGCAAAATAATTACAACCAAGATCAAGAGAAGAGTGAAACTAATTGACTGGAGAATCCCCCACCTGGGACTTTGGCAATTGCACATGTATCCAGCATTTTTTCGCATTTTCTCAAAGAATTCTCTTTGCCAGCTCTTTTCAGTAGTTCCTAAACGTTTTGGACGTTGTTTCCAGTCAAGAAACGCCGCCCCAGTGAAGCCCCCTCCGGAAACACAGCTCAAATACTCCAGAGGAACGTCATCTTGTAACATTCTACGCAGAGCACCAGAGCAAAATGCAGCAGATCGAATGCCTCCCCCGGAAAATGCAATGCCAGTGGTCTTGCGGTCTCGAGGAATGGGCCCAGACTGTTGGATTGCAGAATTAGAATCCAGTCTTTGCTCGAACGGTCGACCTTTAATAAAACCGCTGGGTGTTCCAGGAGGGGATATCTTGACCAGTGGTTCATTAGAAGGGATGGGATCAACAACTATCTCCTCGGGATCCATCTGAACTTCAACAAGAGTACCAGCCATATCTGGAAGTATAAATTCAAAATATCTAGATTTAGCAAAGCTCCTGGACTGGGTTCTTCAAAGCCTGATCAGCTGATTTGAGCTTTGTAACTCTGCAGTGAGGGTTACTGTTTATATTGTTTGACTTTTTGTTTTGAGCTTATTCTCAAACTACACAAAATACAAGCAGTGAGAAACTTTTTTATGCAAGAAAAATTTATACTTAGGTTGACTTTTAATCCCAGGTTAGTGAACCGCCGGGCCCTGATTGAAATTAGTCAACCTGGCTTGAGCCTGCGATCCACAATATGTTTACGTGTAATGGTCAGCAGATACCTTGTTTCGACAGGTGTCAATTAACCGCAACATGGATGTCAAATATCAAAGATGTGCACTGCAAACTAAGTCAATCTAAAAAGCTAAGCTTGTGCACACGCAGTGCAAGTGGCATATCGACAGATGGTTGTACATACAGGTAATCACATGACAACCAAAATTTTTTGGCTATATGGCTTATCAAATTTTCTTACCCATGATGCTAAAACGAAGGAACTCCACTATTATCTTACCTATATAACTTCATATGGCATCCAAAATAAACCCTAAACTTGCACTTCTTGAAACAGTCGTTAATTTGGATTGATTATTTGTAACAGAGTAGGGGATAATCAGTTTTGGAACTATTTGGAACTATTACTACTTTAACTAGCTATAATTAGCAATCAAGTTTTGTCACTTATAGCCAGGCTGGTACTTGACTCAGGTAGCACCAACAGTGCAAGTCTCCGTCGTTAAATAAACAGACTGAGCAGATGGGCAGAATGACACAATTGTCTTAGACTGAACATGATTACGATGATTACAGATCAGACAGGAGATCTAAAGAGGAATTCTGCATAGCAGTGGTGGGCACACTCAGTGTACATTTTAGAGATAGGGGTGAAGAATCCAAGACTCACTGAGGGCCCAAGATCCTTGTTTGGAAATTATAGGAGACCAAGAGCCCATCACCAGGAGTGTGCAACTGTCCCATATTCCTGTCATGGCATTTTCACAGACCAATCTATGTTTAGTTTGAATCAACTGTAAATTCAGACCCCTGCAGGAACCTCAGTGACCAATCACAAGCACAAACTTAATTTCTAACTGACATCATCGCTTCACCAAAAGATTAAGTTGAGATGTCTACCTGAGACTGCCATTTTTTACTTACCGATGCATGCTCATGTAGACCGGAACTGACCTATTTCGTGGGACTGGTCTGTAAAAATACTGTGATGACGGGAGTTGCACATTCCTAGTGATGGGCTCCTGATGAGACTGATACAATATGCACTCTTGATGGTCTGTCATTTTTGTTTTGATTCATGAAAGATATGTCACAATAGCTAAAAAATCATTCATTGAACTGCTGACCAACCGACCGACCTGCCCGCCTGCTTGCCCACCCAGTCTGAAATTATAGGCAGTTTTATAATACCACAAGGTGGTTGTGTTAACAGGGTTCCACTTTGCAAATTATGATCAGTGCAACTCAGAGTTAGCAAATCAAACAACAAGAAAGATTACATTTAAACAGTGCTAACAGTCTCAGAAGACTACTTTGTCTAATTTATCAGTGTAACCAACTGCTGAGACAAATGAATCTGCAGGTAACAAGTGTTTTAAACATTTTGATCCAGAGGAAGTATCCCGGAGGGGGTAATCCCAACAAAATTGGGTGGGGGTGTGCAGCGTGCTTTCCCTATGTAAGAGCAAAATCTGTGATCTATTCATGATCTGACCAAAAATTTGGGACTGACCCTTAAAACAATACCCTGTTTCAGACCCACCTTATAATGAAGTAGCTTCTTCTAAAAAACGTATGTAGTACAATACATTAAAGACTATAGGGAAGAAACCATACCCTATTTGAGACCAAAATGGTCAAAATCGATACCCTAATTCTGACCAAAACAGTAACAAAAGCATACCCCTTGGGGTCACACATACTTATAGCCCTTATAAGGGAGTACCCCTCCCCCCCGGTCAGGGAAGTATCCAACAGACTATTCTAGAAAATAATCTTCAAGAAAGCATTGCCACCTATGTACTATATTCCCACAGCATTTTGTTGCTCTCCTAGCAAACTTCCACTTGCGTTTCTATAACTCAATGGAAACACTGAAAAAGGTATTTCTCGAAGCAATAGCAGATGTTAGGCTTGCCATCTATAGAATGTACTCAAACCAGGACATAAAATACACCAGAACAAATTATATTAATAATATTTGTGATAAGGATTGTGATTAGTCAGGTTAATACTGGTCAAGTAAACAGTTAGAGAATACTGCTTAGGGTTAGCTCTTCTGGGAATGCCTGCTATCACGTTTGCTGCTATCGTAAGTTTCTGAAATCACGCAATAATTTAAGAAGCAATGAACCATAGCGAATTATACATGCCTCCCCCGGCCTGCGTGGATACCTTAATCAGTTACGCTCCAGTTAGGTGCTCAATAAGAGTTAATTGCTCTTTTATTTAACAATGTTTATGCAATATATTCCAGGAAAACTTCGCTGCGACATTTGTTTCCCAAAATGCAAGCGTCTGTTTTAATTCTGTCCACTTTTGAAGAAATATTGAAATCTTCATATTCGAATTGATTCTTTCCCCAACGATTCGGTTATAGAATTGTCACTGAATTGTTATTTGTTTTGTTCTAAAACTTCAACTTATTCCCATTCTCTGCCCAGAAAAATGACACAAGATTCACGATTTCATTTTCAACGCAACCACTGTATGGTAAGCATGCAATAGGTGTCTGTCTGTAAAGAAGCAAGCGCTGAACAACTTGCTTATAAAGCACAGATCTTAATAAACAAACTGCGTTTGCCTCGATTAATACAACTAATGAGATCACGCACAATATTCCATCAACCACAGTAAATGAACAATGACATGAACACATCAGACTTACCTTATAACGATGCTAATAGACTGAGAAGAAAATCAACGTTAGCGATTAAACGTTTCACGCTTTCTGTATGATCGAGCGCACGACTCCAGGGCTTTGTCTATCAGACATCGCGTGACAGTGACACAATAGGGCAGGCAGGGCGTGATAACAGATGACTAGTTTTGCATATCTTTTTGTTTAACAAATAAATGCTACTGATTTATTCGGCGTACTGGCATCCACTTTAACTAACTGTCATCATCATTTTGATCCACAGGAAGTATCCCGGGGGGAGGAGGGTACTCCCAGCAAAATTGGGTGGGGGTGTACAGCGTGCTTCCCAAAACCCTTACCCTATTTAAGAGTTAGGCTTGCCATCTATGGAGTGTAATTAAACCAGGATATAAAACACACCAGAACAATATTAATAATATTTGAGATAAGGATTGTGAGTAGTCAGGTTAATACTGGTCAAGTAAACATTGAATATTGCTTGGGGTTAGCTCTTCTGGGAATGCCTGCTATCACGTTTGCTGCTATTATAAGTTTCTGAATTTAAAAAATGTAAATCACGCAATATTCTATTTGTATTAATTTAAGAAGCAATGAACCATAGAGAATTGTACATGGCTTCCTGCGTGGACACCTTAATCAATTACGCTCCAGTTAGGTGCTGGTTAAATAAGAGTTGTGCTTTTATTTAACAATGTTTATGCAATATATTCTAGGAAAACTTCGCTGCGACATTTGTTTCCCAAAATGCAAGCGTCTGTTTTAATTCTGTCCACTTTTGAAGAAATATTGAAATCTTCATATTCGAATTGATTCTTTCCCCAACGATTCGGTTATAGAATTGTCACTGAATTGTTATTTGTTTTGTTCTAAAAACTTCAACTTATTCCCATTCTCTGCCCAGAAAAATGACACAAGATTCACGATTTGATTTTCAACGCAGCCACTGTATGGTAAGCATAGGTGTCTGTCTGTAAAGAAGCAAGCCGTGAACAACTTGCTAAAGCACAAATATGTTTGCCTCGATTAATACATAGAGGATATTACACGGTGGCGAGAAGATATGAATTTTATGTTCGAGTGGCAAGAACATAAAACTCATATCTTTGAGCTAACGTGTAATGTTCTTTTTATTATATAGACACACTGATGAATTTTACGAGTGGTGTATTTTCCAGTAAAACACTCGTGTCTATATAATAAAACTAATGAGATCACGCAGAATATTCCATCAACCACAGTAAATGAACAATGACATGAACGCATCAGACTTACCTTAAAACGATGCTAATAGCCTGAAAAGAAAATCAACGCTAGCGATTAAACGTTCCACGCTTTCTGTATGATAGAGCGCACGACTCCAGGGCTTTGTCTATCAGACATCGCGTGACAGTGACACAATAGGGCTGGCAGGGAGTAATAACAGATAACTGATTCTTCATATTTTATTCTTCAACAAATGCTACGGATTTATTTGGCGCACTGACATCCAGTTTAACTATATCTGTCACCATCACTCGAATGATGACAGTTACTTGTTAAATACACAATTTTCAATATGTCTATAAAATAACGGCCACCATCGCTGGCAGCGACATAATTGCCAACCCGAGCCATGATCTTGATATTGACCTGTTCAGGAAACAACAGGTTTATTTGCATCGGGCCTTTTCAGTCGTGGATTCGCGAAGCGTTGGAACGACTATCGTGCAAATTTCGCATTTACTAAGACAAATCGATAAAATCAGAAATATTGTACTTCAAACGCAGTGATATTTTTCCTTTGTTTTCGCGACCGTGTTAGAACCGTGTTAGACCGTGTCATGTTCGAAACCCGTTCAAACATACACAGCGGCTGATCGAAGCAGACATGTCCAATTTGTAAGAAATGTACCCAGGACTTCTTCAAATGTTCCTTCCCTGAAAACAGTAAAGAATAAACCTTGACAAACGCAAGTGTAATTTGTCAGTGGCTCTTAATCACTTGTAGACAATAGCACTGGGTAAGACGAAAACAACGACTTCTCGAAGTTTCAAGATTTATTTTCCACTCTCATTGTGTCATTATCAACTTGAATCTAAATTGAATAAATTCTTTAAAATGCAATCTCCCCTAAGAATGGGCATAAACAATAACTAACATTGACTAAGCCCCGCTAAAACGGCTGACCTAAGACAGTTCTTATAAACCGATAGGCGTGAAAGCTTCTAAAAAGCCTTTATAGCGATGCAAATACACTTGCTCAGTTAAAAGTCTAGTTCACAGAGTCATCTGGTCAGCGGTGAAATAACGCTCAACTGCTGCTCTGAAAACAAGATTTATAATAAATATACTATATGTCAGCTACACGCTTACAACTGTTGCACAAATAAAAATCTGTAACGTTACAAAAATAATGTGTTATAACAACTTCTGCAATTCCAATGTCGTTTTCAAGTCCATTGAGTAGCAGAAGATTTGAACTTGCCTTTCGTTTCCCATCTTTGTACAGAGAGCGTGAAAATGTAATAGTTTAAAATAGCGCTATTCAGTTATAATCTTATGAACTAACAAGTCACGCAGTAAAATAATTACAAAGCGCATGGGCGCTTAATAAGCCCTCACAAGACTGAGGGCTCCAAGCTCCATGAAATGTTTTGAGATTAGGCAACGACTACAATGATTGCAAACATGCTTTTTCAGAAAAATAACCGCTCAGAATCTCACTGGGTCCAGTGAGGGGCAAATAGCAAGATAATTGCCGGTGTTGTCGAAATCTTTAAATTCTACAACTTATCAGACAACACTCTTTACAGTCTTAACAAGACTAAGAAAAACGCAAGCACTAATCACCTAGAAAAAGTGATCAAGCCAATTACACAAAGACTCGCACACATAAATACAACACTTTCTGACTAGTGGCGTCCTACAGTGTTATGTTTCTCAATATTTATCATCACAGTTGCACTAAAATAATTTATGAGAACTGCGCATTAATTTACTAAATCCCCACCTGTAGAGACAATTACAATAAATTAAAGTTAAACTTTTAATGGTGTGGTCCTAACTTAAGATGCTATGAACAGCAATCGCTAGTTCGAAGAGCTTTAACGCGAGTAACACTCGCATAAAAAAAACCCTACTAACTAGCCAAAAAGCGAAGATTAATTCGTGCAGAGCGAAGTGTTCCGAGGATGTTCCGAGAACCCCGCGAAAATCACCTGAGCTTGACTCGAGTGTCATGAACCAATAATCTCGTGAATTTTATCCTGTATTCTCGGCACTTGACCAGATGCCTGCTCTGTCAAGGCTCGACCCATACATGAGTACAGTGTGGTAGTTAGACGACTCGTTGATGTCTTGAGAGCGCTGTTACCGGCTCCAGCGTTGCCATTACTGGTGTTGAGAAGATTCCACAACAAGGGCAGAACATAGCGGGATACAACTTGAGGTTTCCGCGCGTACACTGCCGGTACAATGTCTAACGGACACAAGAACAAACACTACTATAAATATTTGTACGCGGGAAATGGATAGCAAAATGTTACTGAGAATACGAAGGGAAGTGAACATGTGCAGTTGATGTTATCGCTGCAGCTGCTGTAAAACAAGGAATGTGTAACAATCGGTTGGGAGAATTGCTGTTTTGATATGGAACCGCCAATCACGTACCTGCTAACTTATCAACCATGATCGGTTTCACTCTGCTGCTTCCATATTGTGTCGTGGTACAAAATGGTTGAACGAGGAGAGTGTTGTCTGAGAAAAGGCAGTGAAACAAAAAACGTAAGACATTAAGCACACAAAGAAAACTAAATCATTCTTGAAATTAAGTAAATTATCCAATTTACGACAAGCGCGGGAACGGTCTGGCGAATCAAATTCGGTCTGGATTTGTTCCACCACCTGATTGGCTGAGAAAACGACATCATCCTTCTAATTGGTTAGAACGCACCCACTGGAAAAATCGCTCAAAACTAATGTTGCCAATTTTTATATTTAGTGCTAACTTAACTCCACGGGATATGCCATATAATACGGGCCTATCTCTTTGAACATGCTGTGGAAAATAGGCAATATTTAAGTACTAGAAATGTATTGTGATTTTCATCGAACGAGGTCAAAGGTGTTTACGGAATGAAATAGAAAGAAGGTTTAAAAAATTGACCAAAGGCTACTAGTTCACTGAGATTACCTGTATACCCGAAGTGACAATACTAAATTAATCCCACCAACAAACAACATTAATTTTGCTACTGTAAAAGATATACCTATATATCTGAGCAGCTGATCGAGAGCTTCCTCTGCTGTAGACAAGATATTCGCATTCTTGGAAGCAAAGTTCGATGTCAGAGCAGCCACCACGGGGGGCACCAAGGCTCCTGATTGGTTGGCCAAGCAGGGAAGGATCTTGGGAAGGCACTGCAGAGCGCGAAGATTAACCTGCCAAACGTCAGTGAACCAACATAAATAAAGTGAAGCTCTCAATTTTGACGATAAGAACTTTAAAACAATCAACGCATTTTCCATGTGTACTAATTCTGATTCTTTGGTTTTGAGCAGATTTGTTCTTCTCAAGACCTCTCCCCTTGAATTTGCTGTAAAACGTTTAGGAGAATAGGAGAAGAAAGAATTCAATCACAAAGAACAATACCAAGCATAAGCTTACTTTACTGTTGGAGTCCTGAAGTCGAGGAATGAATGCATCGAAAACCTGAAACAAAGAAATGGCAGTAACCTCATGTCACAAGAAACGATAGTAAACGGTAACCACAAAATGACCAAAGAAGAACCAAGCCAAAAAACCACAAGGATTGTCAAAGATCTACACATGACAGCAGGCAGCCCGCTAACGTACTATACCTTAGTAAACTTCGGTCCCAGCCCATCAGGGTTCAACTGCACCAAATCAACAAACTGATCGACGGCTTGCTGTCGTTCTTTCCAATCATTCGCTTGTAAAGAGTTGACAAGGTTCGGGATGACCTCCTCGTTCTGCAACAAAAGAGCACCGCATGAATTAGAAACAGGGGTGCTGCAGCCACAACGAGATTTTCAATATCGGGCAATCACTTTAATTTGCACAGGTAACTCACCTGAACTAGTCCGTCTCGAGCCACGGGCTTGCCGCTCCGTGACGAATCTCTTGAGCTAAAAGGATCACAATAAAAAAAGAACTGTTTTTGTTTTTGGTTGTCGTTGTTTTTTCACGCTTTGTCAATAGCATTATTAAACTTTTCCTTTTTGCTTCATGTAAATTTTCTTGAACAACGTTCTCACAAGAACCTTGTTTTGTCCATACGTACTACAGTTTGTGTACCCCAGCACGTCTCAACACAGTAAGAAAATTCTTGGAGCTATGCGTAGTACCGGCAAGCTGGATTTATATTCGGTCACAACTCTCTCGACTATTTTACATTACTTTTCATGGCTAAATTCCACTCAAACTAACCAGCAACAGAAGCACATTTGTCAACAAAAATACTACATTATGAAGACGACTTGGGGAAATTGCGTTCTGTATAAAAAACTTTCTAACGAACAAACTGTTAAGTGCTAATCATGATTGTTACAACAAGAGTATAACTTGACCAAAACACAAGTAAACTTGAAATAAATAGCAGCAATGTTCTCCTGTATGTACCTAGCATTTGAAGATGGCGAAGCCGCCACAGATCCTCGTACCCCACCACTTCGCGATCCCCCGCCACCGGATGCCGGCTTCCGCTGCCTAGCGGAAGACGATAAGTCTGCAGGAGGGTCGCCAAGACCCTGTGAAAGAAGAGAGAGAGAGAGAGGGAAACAGTTATCGGGTCGATTGTCTCTGAAACTAAGACGACTTTAAATAGTAACGCCTATCAGGACTGTTTGTATGGCTTGTCACACAAAAACAAGAGTAGTGCGTGACAAGTGAAAATAAATGTGTCATGGTTATTTACCTTGGTCCGCAGATTCTCTACTGTGTCGCGCACGTTTTTCTGCAGATTGGACGGCACGTGTTTGGACACGAGCTTCTCAAATTCAGGATGGTCGTAAACAATATGGAGAATCTTGCGTCCGTAGTATCTACGAAAACAAATAGGGGCAAATATTAAAATGCTGACAGTTAGCTTTAAAAAAAAATGGATTTTCAACTCAAGCGTACCTGGTCTCTGGCCCTCCATCAGTGGCAAACTGGGCAGCAGTGGGTAAAATCTTTTCTGTGACATCTTTCGCTCCACTCATCAACCGACTCGCTCCCATGCGCTCGGCAAGCAAGCTGAGAAATTGGGCAGTGGTCTTACGAACGGCTACACTGCGATGACTGAAAGCAATTAATAAAAAATAATAAATAAACATGGTGTACCGTTGCGTGACAGTTCTGTGTGCATGACGTCATACACGACTGGAGACAGACCTGGCTCCTCCTGATATAAGCGAGGCCAGCACACGTGTGGGGGTGAGAGAACACACCATGGCTGTTAAAGCTTTCTCCACATCATCTCTAATAAACCCACTTGTTTCAGCACCTTTTGCTAGCAGGATTTTTGCCGTGACTTCCAGTTCCTGCAATAACAACATAATATTGATATGTGTGTAGGTGTCAGGACATCACTAATCAGAGAATTTCTGTTGTAAACCATTTGCTTCTATTTCAGACTTGGCATAGCCAGTTATCTCAGACAAGAAAAACCTACCACATGCAAAAGCAAAGAAGACCAAATTCCAAACTAAAATTTTTCCTGTCCTGGTATTGGAATAATTCTACATTTCTTTTCCCTATTTTCGGTTTTTGCTTCGTAGCAAAGCTGTTTCTTCAGAGAACTTATCACTTTGTATTTCACATAATCGCTACATTGTGTGCCATTTTTTACATCATTTACGGATGGAATAAAATGGGAAACTGGATAATCTTTCCAATTGGCAGTTTACTGTACTCACATTGTCCATGTGCTTGCCGAGAATTGTGTACATGTCTCCAAGACAACAGATACCTGAACGAGAAACTTGAGATCGCAGGTTCTTAACCTGTGAAGTAAAAATTGAATGAATATCAACAGATCACGGCATAATTCCCAGTAGAAATAGCAAAAGCGTGGAAGCTGTACTGTAGCACACATAGCAAAATATTACCGTTAAGAGACACATGATGACTGTAACACAACGTACCTCTGCTATGATAGCAAGAGTGACTGTATGTAACTGTGCAACCAATACTTCTGCGTGATGCTTTGCAAGTCGACGGATACCTTGAATTCCCTCACATTTCACCTCCCTAATATTGAATGTCAAGAAAACTCAAATTGAGCATTTCCACAAAGTACTCTCAGAAGCCAAAGATCTTTAGCGAGCCTGAATGCTAAACTAACTCGGCGATATTTAGTTCTTTGTTTCCGCTTACCAGTCCTCAGTGTTTGCCAGAAACTTGATTGCCTCTCGCAGAGCACTGTCTGGGTTATTAAAGGGCTGTAGATCTTCTAAACCAACTTCCCAGCACTGAGCTGCGGTGCTTCCTGCAGATGCAACATAATGTCGTCTGATCTCAGATGGATCATCTGTAACAGCATAGCTGGAATCCCGTTCAGATTGTGTCCTGCAAAAATAAAAAGGTGGAGCTATGTTCTAATCCTAGGAACTAAAGATACTAGACAACTCCACGTGCTCCGACCATTGAACGTAATTGATTTTCCCTTGTATCACAGCTGCTACTCCTAATGAATACACCACCTCACCCTCCTCCCTATGTTGGATTCATTTGCAATGCGCATTTCTGAAAAGTGTCCAGGAAAAGGGAGGGGTGATCTCAAAAGCTACATTTTATATTAAATCTGTAAAGAAAGTGGAAGTTAAACTGTAATTTTAACACAAAGTTCATTCATCTCTTCAGTGATAAAATGGTGTCTCTACAAGCTTGGTTCATTTTATCCAGATTACCTGTAATGGTTTTCCCCTGGACAAGCCACACAAGCTTTACATCAACATGAAGTTTAAACTCAACTGAGGTTTGTGTACTTACGAGGAGACAGGCATTTTCTTCTTAGGTGTTCCTCCCACAGGAGGTTTTCTGTTTGACTTTAGTGGGGAACTAGACCCTGTTACAGATAGATCTGAAAAGAATAGAAACAAATTAGTCAAATTTCTCAAAGCAAATCTAAAGATAGTCATACATGTACAATCCCCAGTGTCTTGACTGACCATTGTTTTCTGATGCAGCAGAATTTTCCTTTGCTCTCTTTGACTGATTCCTCTTCAACTCTGCCTCCTTCTCTGCAAGTTTTCTCCGTAATTCCTCTTCTTGCTGTTGCTGTTCCTTCTCTTTCCGTTCTGCCTCTGCCCTAAGAAGCTCTGCTTCCTTCTGCTTCTGTTTTTGTTTCATCCTTTCTTTCATTCTCTCTTTCTGTCTTGCCCGTTCATGCTGCTTCTCTTGTTCAATCTCTTCTAGCTCCTCCTGTTGTTTTAGTAGCCGATCTCTCAATGCCTTCTCCTGTTTCTGTAATTCCTCCTGAAGTTGCTGTTGCTTCTGTCTTTCTAATTCACGTCCCTTCTCCTTCCTGTTAAGCATCTTTCCAAGTTCTACCTGCTCCTTCATGATCTTCTGCCTCAACCTCTCTTCTTCCACACGCTGAATTTGTGCCTGTTTCATACGCTCCTTTTCAAACTCCTCCAACTTTTCTTGTTCTCTTTGAAGTCGTTCCTCTTCTTCTTGCCTCCTTCTTTCCATTCTCTCCCGAGTTGATTTTGACAGGCTTTTCCTCATGGTTTTTGGTGTCATATCCCTCAGGTTCTCAAAGTTTCCTCTTATTCCTGAGTCGCTGTCCTCCTCACTGTCTTCCAGGCTGTCAGAGCTCTCTTCAGTCTTGAGAGTTGATGTTTCACTGCTTGTTAATGTTATTGTTGTGTTAGTTGAGATGTCAGTCTCTTGTAAATCTGATGGAGTTGGATATTCTTCTTCGCTGTCTGTTCCACTTTCTTCTTCTGCTACTTCATCCTCTCTAACTTCTTTTTCATCCTCCACTTCCACTTCCTCTTCCTCTTCCTCTTCTTCTTCTTCTTCTTCTTCTTCATCTTCTTCTTCGTCGTCTTCATCTTCCTCTCCATCATCATCCTCCACCCCTTCATCCGACTCTTCTGTCTCATACTGTAGCTGACTCTTCACCTCATCCTCGGCTTTGTGCTGCCTATCCAATCTTAGCAGCCCTTGCCCCACAACTTCAACTTGTTGCATTCCTAGTATATCATCCATACTCAAATAGCTGCTCCCCACTACTGAGGGTTGACTCTGCTTATCATCATCATGATGCACACCATTTTCTCGTGGAGAAATATCAGTTTCCCAGCTGTCTTTGGCTCCCAAAAGGCCATAACCTGTTACACCAAGTCCTGGATTATCCAGGTCAGAGAGTTTGGTCGGTAAAGGTGTTGGACTTTGAAGTTGCAGTGGAGTTCCTGCTGAGAGTCTCCTGGAATGGATCGGTGTCCTTGCAATACGTGGCTTGCTGTTGAAAGGGGATTCTGGTTTGGTAGGTAGTTTTGACAATCTGCAGAGTAAATAAACTGAGTAAATCAACGACAGCTCCTCTTAACCAAGTCAATACACTTACATGCAATGACTTGGATATTGGTAAGCAAACATGGAGACATTATGGCAATTTGACATAATTCTATGTTCTTGCCACATTTTGATGCCACCTTTAACATTTATACAGGACAGGTGTATGGCCAAATGAAATCATAAGCACAGCAATAGTTTGCTGTTTCTCTAAGTCCATTTACTACATGTACAGTGGCTCTACCAATATGAATATCACACCTTGCCAAACTTAAAACAATAAAACTAACATGTGTTACCATGTTTTAACCTACATGTGTACCTAGACATACACACAGATGGTAAACATATTAAATTCATCACTGTGCAGATGTTTAAGCAAAAAGGTTTCCATCCTGATTGTATACCTCCACAAGGAATTACAAATAATAGCAAACCACACTCATTTCAGTGTGTTCTATGCTATATGGTTCAAACAATGACATTTGTGAGATACCAGGATCAACACTACCTGACCACCTAGTATTGTCTATGTAACATCACATGTTATCCATTTTCAATTTTAGCCCAAACTGTACAATAAAATTAGCCTGAAATGTATACACACCTTGCAGTATTTTCAAACAGTGATGTGTAAGGTGGTTCACTGTTATTCTCAGAGGGTGAAGGAGTGCGACTTTGTCCATCTTCACCATCACTGACAACAGAATACATTTTCAGCGCCCGTTTTAAGTCTGCTTGCTTGTGAACTTGGCTAAGGGAGTCTTGAGGTGGAATAATCCCAGCCTGAAAAGAAAAACAGCGATATAAATACAACTTCTCCTCACTGGTCCATTGATCAGTAATAGCAGGCTAGAGGCTGGATGCACTATGGATGATCCCATTTACATTTACTGTTCTAGACTGTAAAGTACAGTCATATCTTACCTTAGTGACAGGTGCCAGCTGAGGAGGGCGTGTAGGGGTCATATCTAGAAAGTCTATCACACCCGATTGGATGTCACCTTTTTTAGTTTCTCCTACTTCAGGAGCCCTCAAACCACGCGTCTTGGATGCAGATCGTGCAAGCTGGGGTTTCATGTGAATAGGTGTCTGAGGAACATCTATTGGAAAATATGTGGCAAGTTTAAAACTTAAAATATACAATTGCTTGCACTTTTATCTTCACAGAAGAATGCAACTCCTGTTTGTCTACAGTACTGAAATACTTATTTCCTACATAATGTACATTAATACAAGGCTGTTGTCTAAGTCAGAACAATTACAAGAAGCCCAAAGGTTCCTACATGTAACCATAAAATCCTGGGTGCCCAGCACTTAAGCTTATATGAAAAAAACTAAGTTTTTCCAGTCGCCTAAAGGCAAAAGTTGGTCATCTGTGGCACCCAGGCGTTTCTAGAGCACAGTCCTGTAATACATGCTAATAAGCCCTCTAAGACAAATACAATGCACATAGTTGTTCTTTATGAAATACATGTACAGCCTGAATCATAGCCCTGCCAAGAAGTCTGGTATCATGAGACTACAATGTAACAAACCTACCACTTTTCTTTGATTCACCATCCACTTCTTCAGTAGATGTATCCAAGTCTATGGGTATAGCTGGGAAAATAAGATAATAAGATACCTCTCATTGCACTTACATTGAACCAGCAAAAGGAGGAATGGAGTCAGTTTTCAAGACAAAACGTCTAGTTTTCCCATGTACTTTAATTCAGTCTTACCAGCAAATCTACCATGAAACTGAAATATGAGCTTTTAATGCTTTTAAATCCTGGCACATTTCTCAAAATCACTTAAATTTCATCGGCAAAATCTAATTCTGTAAAAGTATAATGCATCAAAATAAAAATGACTGAATACTCACTGTGAGACACAGGGGAGAGCCTGCCAAAGGGTTTCATCTCACTTCTCATTTCAGTCCAATCAGGCCATGAACTGGACAGTGACATTGGAAAAGCTTTTCTCTGTGATGTAGCAAACTGTTCTTCTTCACCTGGTGAAAAAGAACTCTGCAGAGTGAAAGAAGTAGGAGTCACAGACTGTGCATTTCTCTGAACTGTTTCCTTGGATGTCTGTTCACCGATTGCTGGCTCTGCACTACTACTGGCTTTTGCTTTTGTTGTAATTGTGCCACGCCTGTATAAAAGAGCATAACTATTCACAGAACTCCCAGAACCAGGAGGAGCTGTCTGATTCAGATTTACCACAGGACTACCAATCTTGGATTTGTCTTTCTTGACCTTTGCTCTGTGCATTTCAGCATAGGAGCTTCCAGATGTGTTTTCTGTGGCCTTGGAGGCATGTCGATCAGATACTTGGTTTGCCCTCTGCACGCTCATGGCATGGTACTTTTCAGCATAGGAAGAGGTGGTTAGCTTTGACTTCTGTGGAGTTGACAGTGACGTTGTTCGTGGCTGAGGTGTAGGTTTCACAGCACGGTCATTCACTATCTCAGTAGGGGCCCATGAATTCAGTTTCATTGGCGGACGCATTGGTTCAACATTGTCAGGAGCCGGCTGTGAGAACAAGAAAGTGTAAAATTAACCATTAAATTTCCAACAGTGATCATAATTTATTCCAAAACTCTTTTTGCTTTTCTATCGAAAATTCAATGGGCAAGTTAATAATCCCAGTATTAAAACAAAGAAGAAAACAAAAATCTTATTTCCTTGACAGACCAAAGAGCTGTCTTCATTTCATTCCCTTTCAAATAATTATGATAATTTAAGTATCCTGTTGCCAAGTTCTCAGTTAGCAACATCATTCACCATAACTTCAAATGACAAGCAAAAAGTGATTTCAGAATTATTTAAAAGAGACAAAACAAATCAGCCAAAACAGTCAAGAAAAAAATATAAAATGCATGAGTTCTCAAGAAATAATAACATACTGTAGAGTATGAGGATGTAAACACAAAGTACCCTTTTCACAAATATCAATTCACCTCTATTTCTATATTGCAATAATTCCAATAACCAATTTGTCATCACAGTTAGCTTTTTTTCAAACATGCATACAAAAACATGTATACAAGGTAAAATAAAACTTTGCAAAATCATAGACTTTATAACTGCTCTACCATAATGTGAACAAATAATTTTTATCTTTGCAAATGTTCAATAAGAGTAAACCACAATTTAAAGACAATATTTCTCAAAAGACCACATCATTAATTTTTAACTCAAATCTTCAAGGCATTTTACAAGTGAAATATATTTTGGATGCAATTCTGACAGGAGTATAAAATTATATACAAAATATACATGTACCCTAGTGACAGAAATAATGGGAAAAACTTTACTTCATTCTGCATATGAAAAAAAAAATTTAATTGGCTCAATACAGGGTCTTGACCATTAAGTTTATGCCTTAATAAGCCTCTGCACTAAATATAACAACAACAAAGCTTCTATTTATAATTCTTGTTGTTAAAAAAATACAATTATTATCTTCCCAGTAGGCAATTTCAAAAGTTTAAATTATAATGAATTAAAACACCCCATTTTAATAAATTTATACACCTCTCAAAATCGCCATATACATTGGCCACTTTAATGACCCACAATATAATGCAGTCTTTTAAAAAAAACATTTCACTGATGCATATCCTAACATCTAACAAAAATAGCTGGACTCCTAAATGTTTTTGCTGATTTGGAGTTATATTATGCTGAATAATTCACATGCTGTCAAGGAACACTTAGCGTAATTAGGACTGTTAACAAAATTGCACCTCCAGAAATATTTATTATTTTGAAGTTTTTCTTATACATGTACAAACTTTAGAAATAAATTTCGATTTATAATTGAACACGAAAAAACTCTATTTTTATAAAGTAACTGGGATTCACCTATACATGTACAGTGTTATCTGTAACCTTACAGCACTCAAGAAAAGATCCTACAGGTTTTTTAAAGCAAATGGTTGATTCTTCAAAATCATTGGTTATTCATAAATTTGTAATCACCATTATGTCTAACTGCTGTCCCATCATTCTCAAAGTGTCTTACCTACAGTTTACATTAAAAGGCTGATATTTGCGCAACTAAAATTTTGAGCACAGTTCTCATTTCAGCAATACCCACAGGGTTCTAAGTCCACTTTGGGCACAATGGTAATTTCCATGAATTGGATGCTTCAAGAGGCAATGATTAAATAAATGCCACTGAAAGAGCGCCTACTCACGCAAATGCATGTGTACATATAATTTATATCCTAAAACAATAGCTGACAGGGCTACAGTCTGCATCTCTTTTTATTTTCAAATGGCATTGTTATTACAATGTACATGTTGATTACTTAAAATTTCTGTTGCACCTTCATCAATCAGTTTTCAGAATCATGTTCAAACATAACTCATGCATCAATCACTATGCCTACCACAAGTTAAATAATTAGCAAATCTTACCTGGTTGCCATCTCGACCCTGCTCCCCTTCCCAAGGTAGTCTATTCTTTCCTGCACTAAAGAACCTTCGAGGACTAGGCCCTGACATATTCAAAGAGTCATTGAGTCCTGGTGTAGATCGAGCAGAACCTGAGGGATCAGCAGAGCCAGTCCCTGCAGTACCAGCCAATATCCAGTCAATATCAGAGCCACGTGGTGTGTTGTTCTGACCCCTAATTGTTCCAGATGAGGGCATTGGGACAGCATACTCAACCAAGCCATCTCTGTTCAAGCGAGGGAGCTGCCGGCGTGCTAACCTGGCTGTAATAGCAGCCATAACACCATCACCACCCATAGTAAGCTCAATTGTATCGACAGCTGACACTACTGGTTGAATGCGTCCAGGTCCCATTGCTTGTGCTATCACTGCAAAGGCTTCCAATGCTGCTTGCCGCACTCTTCTCTTGCTGTCTACCAAAGCTGGAGCAATTGCATTGGTCAATTCTGTTAGATTGAAATCTGAGCTAGGAAATGTTAGTAAAGCCGCAATGAAAACATTGACAGTTTCTTCACGCACTCTGGAGTTTCGATGCTGTAAGTTTGTCATCAGCACAGATAATACAGCATTAGGAGAGAGGATCTGCATAAGCTGCATTAGCACTTTCATGTTTTCTTGCCTGATCACAATTTTATTATCTCCTAATTTGTTTGAAAGTGTTAACAGAAGAGGCTTGAGGACAGGACGAACGCTTGCCCCTAGCTTAGCCACCAGTAATCCAATAATTTGAAGGCTGGTGACACCAATTTTAAAGTTCACATCATCCAGGAAACCAAGAAGCAATGCAAAGAGTGATCCTAGATTAGGGTGAATAGGTTCTGTATCTGTCAGCTGTCCCATAAGAGTCTTCAACTCTTCAATTCCCTGTGCTCTTATCCTCCAATTGCTTTGATCTCGAAGTTTCGACATAACTGGCACAGGAACAAACCCAAACTCCAGTGGTCCGTAGTTTGCGTCAAGGAAATCATCAGTAGTATTACTAATCGCTATAGTATGTCCTCTGTCCAGTACAGTTCCCCTTTCTGGTCGTTCGACGTCTGCGATGATCCCATTTGTGTTCAAGTGCCCGGCGCTCTTAGCTTTGCGACCACCAACCACCTCAAGATCTTTCACGGGGTCGGCGCTACGGTTTTGAAGGGCCAGTATGCACACATTTTGCTGGTCAGGGGATAAGCGATCAAGGTAGCTATCGAAAATTGAGGATCCTACAACATTTTTTATTCTTTCGAGGGAGATAACAGCAGGTGAAGTTTCGGGCCTCGATGAATTTTCCAACCTACCAACGAGCGCTTTTGTCAACGTAAACAGATCTTCGTGGGCCAGATTTGGCATTATGAGAATTGGTAAAGCAACTAAACTTTCTGTCCTTGTTCTCCTATTCTCACTTTCAAGACCGTGATCGATGATAGCGTTCAAAACAGCGCTGACTTGCGAAGAATGTTTCATGTACACATGCAGCGTCTGAATAGCAGATTTCTTCACTGAGACTTGGTTGTCTCCGATATTTGACACGAGTTGAGGAAGAACGAAAGTCATACAGCTATCTAAATCTTCTCCAAATTCTGGGATGATTTCACACAAGAACTCCGTACAACGCAGTCTTGTGTTTGGGTTTAGGTCGGCCAGCGCTTCTTGCAAAACGCGAAACAGAGAAAGTCGGTCGTCAAATTGTAAGCGACCACCATTTCGCCGCGCGTTTGCTCGGAGCTCGTCCAAAATGTCCGCTTTTCTTGCCGAATCACTGTTACTAGCTAGTCCTGCTAGCACTTCATTCTCTTCCATATTTTGTACGAGGACTTCATCGGGCTCAGCGATCACTGATGACAGTGGTTTGAGCTTGGCAACACTACTAGCCATCTACTGAATGCATGACGGAACGTATAAAATCTACTAATTGCCACGAAATTATCAACAAACCGCTGCTACATAACCATCGCCAGGGGTTTTGTAAACTTGATCGACGAATCCACACCTTCGTCACAAACACCTCTTATCCGAATAACGAGCTGCCAGGCAAAGAAAACATTAGATAAGGAAATACATTTGATCCATTACATTCGTCAAGAGTTTTGAACGAAATAGCTCCGGCCAGACTGAGGTTCCCGGATGAAAGAATTGCCATCAAATCATACACAGGACACAGGGGCATATAAGGAGTGTTCTGATTGGCTAATCAGCAAAAAAAAAGAGAAAATACGTCAAATGTTTCGAAAATATTGAAGTCAATCCGCAAAATTTATGAACTTTATCCGATGTCCGCATTCGTTAATTAACAGACTCGATGGCCAATATTATTATCGCTGTTATTAACCTTGGTATAAACTGATCTTCGTTTGTTTCATTTGAAGTATATTTCTATTTGAAGTATTGACCTAGCTGGTTGCGGAAAAGAATTAATAAATTGGGCAAAGTGTCAGAGAGGTTTGAACAATAATGAAATTTAGTTTCGGCAAGGTGTAAATTTTCTATTTATCAATCGGCACCGAAATTTCGAAACCACTTATAGTGAACGGAATAGTGTTGTTTTAAAAACACCTCTTCATGATAAACTTCAATAAAATAAACACAAATCCATTTCCATTCAATTTACACGAAAGTTAAATGTTTACACGTAAAAGCACTAAATCTGAATTTATGACAATACAGATAAGCAAAATTATTTTTTTACAATATGAAAGGACAAGGTATATTATATTAAATTAAAACTGCGTGCTTTATCTTATCTCATGAGTAAGTGACGCGTGCAAAAAACAGTGTCTTTGAGTTTAAACCGAGTTTCCAACTGGGTAAACAGTTTGAATGGGTATTGTGAATGGAAATTTGCGTTCATCTACACCTAAAAGGCTACACGAAATATCGATATTTTTTCAGTTAGGTCACGTTTATAGTCAAACCGGATCTGGTAAAACTAAAAAAATAGTTTTGATTCTCATTGGCCGAGCTCCTATCAGTTTTGGGAGATGGATTACTTCCCCTGATTCAAACAGAATATTTTATTTTGCTTGTGCGCGATTTCACTGAGTAAACTGACTCGCACGCGAATATGCAGCCACACGGAGCGCCGGGTTGTTGCCTTGTTGGAAATGTGGATAACGCTATCCACCGGATAAATCACTATCCAGTGGATAGCATAGTTTGTTTTGTTAACACTTTTGTTAACACTATCCACTGGATAGGGATTTATTCGGTGGATAGCCCTGGCCTCCCTGAGGCCAATTAATCTACTACAACCAAAGAAAAAAAGTGAAATCTTATCAAGCAAAAATATTACACTGTCTTACTGGTATCACGGGAACCAATCAGGAACATGAGGAAAGATAGTATGAAAGTAGAAAACATACTATAGAGGGATTGCCAGCTAGCGGTGCAGTGCCTTTTGGGTATTAAGATTTCGCGGGAGGAGCAAACAGCCCTCACGGATCGTTCCCTGGAGTATTCCAAGATGGCAGACACGGTATTCCTTGACATGTCCGCCATCTTGGAATACCCCTGGGAGTGAAGTGTAGGGGGGTGTACGGGCTCTTCCTAGCTACTATCTCGAGTCATAAGCAAATCGGCTATGCGCTATATCACTGTTTACAAGCTAGGGTTGTAATTAGGGTTGTCATTAGTATTCTTTTAGGCTGTTTTTGTGAAGGTTCGAGAAATTGTCCGCCAGACAAGATGGTAAATGGATTTCCACTTGAAAGGAAATTCCCGTCCGAAATTTCGCAGGCGCGGATCTAGGATTTTGAAATGGGGGGGTGAATTTTTGTAATAATGTCAGAGAAATCAAATATTATTTCAATATTCGAGGGATAAGAAAAAAAAAAGAAAGAAGGGGGCTCAGGAAAAAGGGAGGGGGGGGGGGTGAAAATTCACCCATTTCACCTCCCCTGGATCCGCGCCTGATTTGGCCACCATTAGCTGAAGACCGCTCATACTAATTCACGCTTACTCCAGAAATAGTCGATATAATAACACCTCAGAATCATAATGCTAAGGAAGAAATATCATAAGCAAACTTGGAGTTGGCACTTCTCACGTTATAATTTGGTTTTATCAACTGGGTTGATAATGTGAATTGGCCACCGTAAAGAGATTCGGAAGCTGACGTTTCGAGCATTAGCCCTTCGTCGGAGCGAATCCGACGTACTAACTCTCCACCCTCCAGTTTCCACTCTTCACCCTCCACTCTTCACCCTCCAGTTTCCACTCTCCACCCTGCACTCTCCACTCTTCACCCTCCAGTTTCTACTCTTCACCGTCCACTCTTCACACTCCAGTTTCCACTCTTCACCCTCCAGTTTCCACTCCCCACCCTCCAGTTTCCACTCTTCACCCTCCAGTTTTCACTCTCCACTCTCCACCCTCCAGTTTCCACTCTCCACCCTCCACTCTCCACCCTCCACTCTCCACACTTCACCCCCAGGTCCCACTCTTCACCCTCCAGTTTCCACACTCCAGTTTCCACCCTCCACTCTCCACTCTTCACCCTCCAGTTTCCACTCTTCACCCTTCACTCTCCACCCTCCACACTCCAGTTTCCACTCTTCACCCTCCACTCTCCACACTCCAGTTTCCACTCTTCACCCTCCACTCTCCACCGTCCTCTTTGCGCTCTCCACCCTCCACTCTCCACGCTTTACCCTCCAGTTCCCACTCTCCGCCTTCCACTCTCCACACTTCACCCTACAGTTTCCATTCTCCACCCCATACTCTCCACTCTTCACTCTCCACTCTCCACCCTCCAGTTTCCACTCTTAACTCTCCAGTTTCCACTTTCCACTCTCCACTCCCTACCCTTCTCTCTTCACCCTTCAGTCTCCATGCGTGGACAAACGTTCTCACTCAATTTCGACGGGTATCAAATTTGCATAGAAATTGTTATGCGATTCTTCAGAGTCGTAGAAACAGCAGGGTTTGCAGTGAATCAGGAGTTCGCGTTTCTGGTCAGATCAAAGAGTGCCGTTACAAAAATCCGCACAATCTTAGGCTCGATTATTCTCTTCCCGCGCTCTCGGAGAGGAACGCGGGTGGCATGGAACCGAGAGAGGCGAAAATCTAAGTTAATTTTATAAAATTGAAAAAAGCTGTACCAATCGACAGGTAGAGTGAAACTGTGTTTTACGTGGGATAGATGACGAGTATCCAGTTTGAGTTTCAGTTTTGATACCTGAGCGTGACCTTCCTTTGTGTGAGGGTTTCCCCTGTAGTGGCTGATAAGTGGTGTGATATCGAATGATGCGTCAATGACATTCCGTCATTCGGTAATTTTAAAGATAAGCTTGCGCGCTTTCTTCACGAACGATTTGTCAGAGCCTTACCCTATAAATAGAAACATTTACAATCATATATCGATCTATGCACTTTTAATCCTGAATTTTGTATCATTTCATCTGTTAGTATTGGACTTGTTTGATATTAAAATATCGTTTCAATCAATGGAAATCCAGTCTTTGGACCGGAAGACCATATATGGGATGTGGCATGATTTGAGGTATTATTAGAGACAGGTCATTGCGCAGTACGAGTCAAAAGCCTGTTGTCTTCACAGGAAGTTCTTCTATTCATCTGCATTGCTGTATGTTAAGGAGCATATTTTTTTATCGAAACAACAACGCAGCTTCACTGAAATTCACGTCGCCTTACAAAAAAGAAAACAAAACGGGGCCTCAGTGTGACCTCCTAATATGGTAGAAAGTTGATCACGTGGCTATCAAAACCTAAGCAAATCTGAAAAGAAGTCGAGTCTTCAAGCGTTTACTTGAAAAAATAGCTTGAAAGTCAGCATTGCTAATTATCAAAATGGATTGAGAAAGACTTAGAGTCTGGTCACGACGGCATTACGACACCATAAGCCCAGTTCGTGGCCGACCAAGACAGATTTAACTGTTCAAGTTGGCGACTTTGAACACGACATCATGGCCGGTTGTGAAGAAAGCTGTGGCTTCTACTTTGTTTTTGCGCTTGTGACGTTTTTTGTGTGGATGGATCTCAGTTTCTTCGATGAACTTGCGGAGCATGGTTCATTCTACAATTCGTCAATGGCAGAAAATATGATGTTCCCTGTGAAATCCATAAAACTCCGGATGCAAGACCACACGGACCATTACGTAAACCTTCCATGGATGCAGTTTTTTAACGAGAATACCGGCTTACACGCCGTCCCTGGCGTTACTCCTAATCTTATTAGTGGAATTCATCTTTTCCTTGCCGTCCTGGCTGCCAAATGCTTTATTTCGGGCTCCCTTGGTATCCGAAGGCTTGGAGTCGTCCTTTACGAACTTCGTTGTCAGCTTGATATTTTAGACGGTGTCGTATTTCGTGCTCAGCAAAATATGAAGGGCAATTTTATGTCCGTTTGGGGCTCCATGGGCTATCTTGTCGACGCTTTTGCTGATATGTGTGGTGGTCTTTTAGTCGGAGGTGCATGTGCGGTTTTTCTAAATCGATATCCACCGTGGAAACGGGTTAGGACAAAACCTCACGATGAACTTGAATCGGGAAGAAAAGCTGTGTGTTTTCAAAGCGAGGAAGAGGAGCGATACGTCCATGTCAGTCGGCGCTCAGTAAATATTAAAATGCTGCTTGTTGTGGTGCAAATAATTGCCAGGAGTGGTTTTTGGGATCATTACTTGCATTCGTATGTGGAGTTACTAGAGAAACCTAACCCAGATATACCCAGGGTAAGTGGCGTGTTTACTCCTGCAGCTGCCAACAAATTGGAAATTAACGTTAGTTTTCCTTAAGAGTGAATGTCCTGTATAATTCACGATCAATCTCCATATAGAGAGCTAAACCAGCTTAAAACAGTAAAAAACAAGTAGTTCCTCTTTAAGACCTTGCTAGTTCTGAAAATGTCGTTGAAAGTTGGGAGAATTGCTGGATTAATCTACAAAGTTGTATAATATGCCCAAGAGCTATATGCAATGTGTCTTCTATATATTTATATCTGCAGAACACAGATGTATTGACATGCCATCATGTCTGGAAAAGGACAGATTGTGTGGTTCCAGAAAATATCCATACCCCCACCACGGAGGGAATTGGAAATTCCGAAGGGGAGGGGGGGTCAAAGACTCAGGAAATTCCAGGGGGAAGGGGGGTTGTATGATCGATTTAGTTTCCAGAGGTCTTTTGATTCAATTCGGATTTGAGTGTCGATCTAGCTGTTCAAAAATCCTCTCTTACCTACTAAGTAGAACTTTCACATGAAAAATAGTGGCTTGAATACTTGTTTTTGACTCGCATTATATTTGAAATACATTTTCCTTCTTCAAAAAGCATTTTGGAAGCTAACAAATGTGAAGAACGTGCCGTTGCGTGGACATGGCCGCCATTACTTGTTACCAGTCCACATTCAGTCACCTTGTGGACCGAAAAGCACTGGAGACTAGCCTAGTTTGTTTTCGCATCGGTCTTCGAAGTGGCAGCCGATTTCTTTCATGAAAATTAGTTTTTTTATAAATGTAGAAATGATGTTACGATTTCACACACTTGAGAATTTCGTATCCCCGTTTATCTCTGTCTATTTGTATGTAGTTTTGCTGTAAAATTGGCTTTCGTCTCGAGTCTGTTAGCGATCGTGTTCGCAATAAAAGTACAGTGTCAATTTCATCCACACGCATTTTATCAGTCCTTAATGGAAATGGTACCACATTTACAAAGGGAGTTGGTCGTGTTGGAAGGTAATTTGACAAGTTTCCATTTTATTTCTTCTTTTAAAGCATGTTTCACTAATGCTTTCTTTGCGAGTATCGATATAGATGTTACAATCGATCGAGAATATTAAGCTTAGTAGTTACGTGCAATGCAGATGGCTAAATGTTTGGAGTGTTTACTTTAACTTTAACTCACTTTCTTGCCAAAACTATTTTTTCCAGAGGGTATGGGGGGTGTACAAAATAGTACTGGAAATTCCGGAGGGGTGGGGGGGTTATTTTACTGTTCAAAAAATGGAAATTCCGGGGAGGAGGGGGGGCTTACGTGAAATTCCCTCCGTGGTGGGGGTATGGATATTTTCTGGAACTACACATTACACAAAACAGGTCAAATAATTCCCTTTCTTCGCTGTCCTTTGTCAAGGTGGCAACAAGACCATTAACTCAGGAAACGAAAAAACTCCTGGTGATTCTGAATAGCCAGCAGCAAATTTTTGCAACTTGAATCTTTCTTGATATAATGCACAGTTACTCAGTGCAAATAAATTATTGGTCAATAACTTGTCGTTGTATATCATGCATCTGGCTATCTTCATTGTACTCATACATGTAGGCTCGTTATAGCCATATTCATTATGCAGGTGTCAGCCTATGTTATGTATTGAATGCTGGGTTTAGATGCCCAGCATTTATTGTGTGAAGTCTGATTTCTGCTTTGGTCAAGGCCATCATCTAGTGTTCCTGAAAGCTAAACTCTCGCCTTGCTTGCCCGACTATGGTCAGCATGTTTTTTAGGCAACCAAACAAAATGCTGGGACAGGAACTCGCAGTGAAATTTTCTATCCTGGCTCTATACACCTCCTGAAGTATTATATTTCCTTCCAGTGCAAGAGTACATGTAGACATCAGTATTTTAAACCTTTCTAAAAAATAATTAGTTTCTGAAACTACTCTGAAACATAGTCTATGATCAGTAGACCTCTTCAGCTTTGCTGACCATTTCTATCGAGAATGTGTTTCTGTTTCAATGTAAATCATTTTCAAATAGGTGATGCAGGTCAAAATGAAATTCAGGTTAAAATGATTTTTAACCTAGTTTGATTCTCAATTTCCTTTGTCTTCTAACCCTAATTATTCATGTTCCATGAATAATTAGGGTAAAGAACAAAGGAATTTTATTTTAACCTGAATTTCATTTTGACCTGCAACATAAGCACAAATCTATTATTACTTTTAGAAAGAGAAATGAAAGGTGTTTTGGAGAATGTCACAGGCGGAGGTTTCAATAAGCTTTTAATAGGGGGCTAAAGCTGCACATTAGGTGGCTAATGGAAGTTCAATTGTTGCTATAATCTCTATAATTTCACAGAAAGTTGGTAGCAAATATATTTGAATTTGCTGGATACAGTGGTGGATTTTACCCCTGATGATTTAAAATGGGCAATAAAGATATGAAGCTAAACAGGTCAATCAAAGTGGATTCATGCATGAGTTTCAATGCAGAAAATGGGACCTTCAGGCCGGAAAGTGTGGTTCGGAAGTTGAGATTTGGTAGATGACAATCGTCTCTGCTTCCTACCTCTTGTGTGAAATCTCAAGAATATTTAAATTCTGTCTTTGTAGGTTATGGTTTAGGATTAGGGTTAAAACTTGTTCAGTCCATAGCAAAATCTGTGTAGAAAAAATTTGTGCTTGTGTTGATTTGGTTGATATCCTTATTATTTGTGGTTATTCATGTATGCAAATGGTTGTTGACAAACATAGTAAATTAAACAAACAAAGAGGCAGAGATGATTTGTGTCCACTGAAACTCAACTTTTGTGTAGAACATTTTTGCCTGAAAGTCCTTCATCAGTTTGGTGTTTTTGGAGTTGCCAAAAGAAAGAACTTGGACCATCCACACAGTGTAGAGTTCCTACAAATGTACAAAGCGTGATTTGATGTGTCTAAGTTAATGATCAGCTGTTGAATCACTTTAGTCTATTACAATCACTGTACTACTACTACTACTATAATTGCTACAATAAATACCAAATGGTGCTGTTTGTATTTCTTGAAACAGGAATTGCAGGCGGAGGTGCTGAGTTACCGCAGCACATGGGCTGTCATGTGGCTTTGGAAAGTGTCCAGTGCTGATGCTTTTTTGCAATTCACAATACTCGCGATCTTGTTTGACAAGTTATGGGTAAGAAGCATGCTCTTGGAACTTAGGTGTGATTTTCCCAACATGATTGGACTTTAGGCAGTGCAGCTCTCCTGTTGGGCTAGTGAAAGATGGAATCGGCTAGACTGACTCAAACATCTACTAGCCCTGGGTGCTGGGATGCAACTTTCTGTGCAGGCTGTAAAGGCCCTGTATTTTGAAGCCAGAACATTTATCCAGCTACTTTAATATTAACATTAATACTGGTAATAATTATCAGTATTCTCTGAAGGCTCCTCTCTACTTCAAGTTCCTATTAATAACACAGCATAAAGGTCCCCTCATAAACACATGTGAAGCAAAGAAAGGTCGAGAGCCCGAAAACAGCAAATGTACAAATGTCACACCCCATAGGAGTCATAGGCCCGTCAACCCCAGCATCAACCCCATTTCACACTGGACAGGCAAATAAAATTTAACATTTTTCGGTGGATCCTTTGTCTAATCACCTGAGTAATTACTCTAAAACAATAATTATTCGCCTTGGGCTTGTGAATATTGGTGAATATTCATTTTGCCTTCGTTTTTTAAATATTTCTATGGTGCAAATTAGCATGATCAAATGCACCTTACAGATTATGTAAATAAAATGATTAATAGAAAATAATTATTAACAATTCAAGTGTAAAACATAAATAACAGTATCAAGAGCTATTCATCATAAGCAACTCAAAATAAAAATGTCTTCAACGTTCATGTTGACAGAAGGTGGAAAATCCTTGTTGCTGCCTTCTGCTGAGAATCCTGACAGTACATGTAGGTTACTGATAATCAAAATGTAGTACAATACCAACTGTAGCCAGGCTGCTGATGTTTGGTATTGACTTTGATTTGTTATCAATTTCAGGTTTGGGTGCAGATGTTGAACTATTTTGGTCCTCTTGAGCTGGCATTTGTTATTGTGTTTTCTCAACTGCATTTAATGGAGGTATGACAACTGGCTAGTTTTATGTTCCCTAAAAGTGCCTTTAAAAAGTATGTACATGATGTCTCAATTTCTAATTGGGAGTGGGGCTTCCACAAAAGCATTTTCACATTTTATCCACCCATCTACACTAATATAATGCATCAATTTAAAATTTTGATGCATTTTTCTGTCTCACCCACTAAAGAATCAAAATGGTATCAGCATTTTTTCCTACTTCACCCATCCAGATGAAAAATTTTGCATTTCCAAATGAAAACAGGGGTTTATGTTTCAATACAGACCCTATACTCTAATGTAGGATCATTTTAATTTATTTTGTCATTCCAGGTCAGAGCATACTTGCTGGGAACATAGAATCATTGCCAAGCTATTCAGATGCCTTCTAGAGCCTTGTTGGAACTTCTTGCTAATTGTTTAATAATTTATTTTGATGAATCAAGGTATAATAATAATAATAATTATATAATAATTATGGTGATTTGCACCCTTAACCCTAAGATGGCTGTAATGAATGGTTTAAGTGGCCTCAAACTTCTGTCACGTTAACATTCATACTTCGCAACTGAATTGGCAAAGAAATTCACAGCGATGTTCTGAAGTTTGTGCTTTGATTGACAACTATGTAACTACTGTAACAATAAAATGACTTGAAGACTTGGGAACTTGAAGAATTTTCAGACAAATTTTAGAAACTGTTTGCCAAAATTTTTGTGAAATGTGCAGTAAAGAAATTCCTGTTGTGAAAATGCTAGTTAAACTTTATCCTTACTGTCATGTATGCAACTATGTTATTTCTGTAAAGAAGAAAAAGGAAGTCACATATCTTGTGAAGTGTTTCTTTGGCTAATGTGGCATTTCTTTATTTTCTTTATAATTGTACCAAATCAGATGTTATGATTTATGGCATAATAATACACATAATAAAATTTCAACACCTGTATGGCTGGGAGCATGCAATAAATCTGGAACAGTGCAAAAAGTTGAAAGTTAATTACAGGAATATAGTCACGCAAATAATCAAAGATTTCTTTCACTGTTTTCACACACTGTCTTAGGTCGACAGTTGTATTGTAAACATCTAAAGATAAAGTAATTAGTATTTAAAGTTATTTTCTTATTGTGCATCTACATGTATTTATCACAATCACTTCCAAAGAGAAACTTAGATCATATTAGTTGAAATAT
>OZ026600.1:188200-215700 GCA_964020085.1 Micromussa lordhowensis | reverse complement strand
CCTCTCAAACCCACTTGTATAATAATTATTGTGGACTGTTTCGAAGCCAACTTCACGCGCATGTTACCGCGACAGTGGGCCAAGATAGGAAAATCCAGACCACGCTTAGATCCAGTCAGATTGGAGGATTCGTTACTGTGCCCACTTGGAAGGACTTCCATTTAATATATTAAACAGATATCAATGCCAAAAACCATTTCAATGTCATCTTGACATCATCAATTTGGAAATTAAAATAGTAAGTTTTGTTAATATATGTGCAGGTGAGGTGTGAATAGTGCCATGTGTGACTAAGCTAAGAGCTAATTGGAGACACTTAGCTCCATCCTGTTCACCTCCCAAACTGTCCTCCCTTTAAAGTCCGGCTAGCCTCCTACACAGATGCTCTTTGGGCTCGTCATGCAATCTTAGCTTGGGAGGACGATTGCGTGATGAGCCCAAAGAGTTTCTGCATAGGGGGCTAATGCCTGGCCACACTGTTAGAATTTACCTGGCCCAGAAGAAAATCATTGTCCAAGAAATTTGCCATGAGTAGAAACCAGCTCAAGTCAGAACTTTTTCAAATATTTATTAGAAAATTTCAGATCAGAAAACTGTTATTTTAAATACATTAGTGCAGTAGTAATTTTTCCACTTTTATGTTAAGCCTACAGTTTTAGTAACATAACTATATTATTATTATAGTATTAACCAATAAGGTGCAAAAGCTTTTCTTATAAATTAACGCCTACACCATACAAAACTTATTTTAAATTTTGTTCCCCTAAAAGGGAGTTGAGTGGGGTATTAAAAAACTGAAGAAAGGTTGACTCCAAGCTCCCAAATTAAGAAAAAGTTGTTCAAGTAGCATCAGATCTCCAACCCCTACCCATAGTTAGTAGAGTCCTCTACCAACTATGCCCTGCTCCAAAATGAAATAAAATCTATTAATAGTAAATAAATGAAAACAATTCCGCAACATCTGCTAAGTTCAGGGAAAAATCAGGCAAGTTATCACTCATCCATCAAAACCAAAAGAAACACTCTTGGATATATGACCAAGTCTTCAATACAAAAAAGTAAGAGAAATGGAAAATTGAAGGTTCAAGGCAGCATTTTAGTTTTTTTTTTCATCACTCACTCATGCCCTTTACGCCTAACTGGCATGTAGGGCAGTTTTTTTTTTCTTGTAGAGAACCATAAATTATGAGCATAGAATATATCACATACTTTAAAAAACGACACTATCAACTGTAAGAATGATATCAATAACCTGACAGGAATCATTAGTTTTGTATTCTACATGAAACAAATACGGGGGACGGGGAAGCGACATGATACTGCAGAGGCGACCCGTGCTCCACAAGCTCAAAAAACCGGCTGAGCTTTTAAATGTGTTTGCTTAGTTCTTTCTTAGCTTCACTCCTGTAATTAATTTATGCTACAGCAACAAGTCTCATCATGTGGGCTGAAAATATTTTTATGACCACTGATCCACAGGAGCATACATGGTTCTCTGCAGGGCAAGTGACTAAACCAGGCAGAAAAATTGAAACCAAAACATTTCATTACTTGTTTCTATGTCAATTTGGTAAGTTAAGCCAAAATATTATTTATAATTTTATAATTATACACTATTAGAACTGCAATCATGTGCAGCACATTAAAATGAATTTATTATAAGCCCTTTGATATAAAAGCAGCTGCTCACAATTCTAGTGCTCTTTTAAATTGAAATAATTTCATAAAAACATTAATGATATAATATTGCATTATTTTATGGTCATATAAGTTTGACACAGTTGTATAATAAATTATATTCTATAAATCAAAAAAAAAGTTACAAATTAAATGATGAGTTGGGGTAACGCAAACAAACATTAAGATTGTGTTTGTGGGAAATCTCACTTCACATTGACAACCTCAACTCCCTCAAAACTCTTGGTCGGATCAAACAGAACTAGTGAGGAAGTTCTTGACATCACACATGTCTCAGTAAAAATAATATCAATGGTACATGCTGAAGAGGACATAATAATTATTTATTGTTGATAAAGCAATGATAACTGTATATAGTTACTGCTGACTCACTAAATGTAGAAATTCTGACAGGGAAGAGAAGTAGCTAATCTGAAAATTCTTGAGGGTTGGTTGGGCAGGGGGGATGGGAGGGAGGAGGAAGAGAGAGAGGAAGCCAAAAATATTATGTCAGGAGTGTGGATGTTTTTGAAGAAACATTTTGTTTACAAAAAATTCTTCCACATTTTTAGCCTACATTTAATGAGCTAGCTCATGTGAGGAAAAAAAGCAATACCAAAACCCTATCTCAAGTTTTTGTATAAAATGATATTATGTATGTATGCATGGCCAGCAGGTCAAGCATTAAACAGCATTCAGAGTGTTTCAATGCCGTTTAATGCAGGCAAACTTATCCTGAATCAAAGCTCCTCTAGTAGGCAAAGTATAAACTACAGTATGTATGAAAAGAAGTTGGAATAATTTCAACCCTCACAATAGAATAAATGACAGCATGCTGGATAACTCATTCATTCACACCTGACAGGAAAATCTGCTCAATTGCATGGATGAGCCACACACTTCCCCAAAACAACAAAAACCAGCTTAACAATTAAATTTAGAAATACGTGACTGAGTTAGCGAGCTGAGTCCAGGACATGGACAAGGCGTGTGGACTATTAAGGGTAACCAGGTCTGTGCAAATTGACCAAGAGACAAATACTGTACAGACTTAACTGAGGCTGTTTTTTTCTTTCATATAATTGTCTGAATTGTGTATTGTAACTGATGTATTCCTCAAACATGTGTAAAAGGCTGGATGATATTTTTCTGGACTGACTCATGTCAGCTTTTCCAGTTCTTTCTATATACATTTAGTATCACCCAACTAGTGGACTAATGCAAATCCTGCATTTTGATTGACTATGCTACTAGGGGACTATTAGTAATAGTCATCGAGTAGCGAAATTCGCCAGTTTTTCTTTCGTTTTTTCCCCAAATAAATATTTCTTCAACTTGCATTTGCTAACCTTTTTATTGCCTTTTCTGTCCAACTAGTTGGGTGATACTAAAACAATTAGACCCTTCGCCCTCAAGGGCCATGGGTCAATAGCCCATTCGGCTTCGCCTCATGGGCTATTGACCCGTAGCCCTTTCGGGCTATGGGTCTAATTGTTAATTATTAGAATATTACCTTGCATAGAACAGTGCATCACTGGAGTCACAAAATGGCATTACATGTATGTGATATTCCTAGTACAGGCTCAATATGAATCTATATTTAATAATAAAATTATTATTATTTCAGTCCATGATTAAAATTTTGAAGAACAACAAATATACACATTAATTTTGAAATTGTTTACAGAGTTGCCATCCCAAAACTACATCGACTAGAGCACATGCTCTTCACATTGTGCCATGTGTTGGTACATGGATCATAACATTGGACAAGACTAAGATAACCGGTGCCGTCATGACCACCGACTGAATACAGAAATCCATTCAACACGGCAACACTAAGACCTGTGCGAGGGCGACTCATTGGGGCTACCATAGTCCACTCACTGGAGACTGGGTCAAATCGTTCAACACTTCGTAAATGGGACACACCATTGTGACCACCTGAAAGTAACATAAGATAAAATATAATGAGGAGGGGCACGTCTGTGGGTGGTTTATGCTCATGTAATCAATTTTTGTCACTGGAATACTAAAATGCCAACTGGAGATGTAAAACAGTTGCTCACCAACAACATAGAGGCAGCCATTCAAAACTCCAACTCCAAAATTGATTCTGTAAGTGCTCATTGCAGGCATCATCTCCCATGAATTAGAGGCGGGGTCATACCGTTCAACAGTTCTAAGATAAGACGGCCCATAGCCTCCAAGGGCATAAAGATATCCATCACACACTGCTGTGGCAAAGCAGCTTCGACTGTAGTGCATTGGTGCAACATGACTCCATTGTTTGGTGTGACTGTTGTAGCATTCCACTGTGTTGAGGTATGAGTTTCCATCATAGCCTCCAAGAGAATAGAGGAATCCACCTGGACAAAAATAAAAACTATTATTTACTAGGTATACCTATCGATAGAGTGCCAACGAGCGAATAATTTGTGCTATAATAAGGGGTTTATTAATACAGCATAACGGATTTTTGGTTCTCTTCTGTTGCAAACATTACCGAGAGAAAATTATAACGCGTTTACCGGCCGGTAACGTTCGTCACGCAATCCCTTAATATCAAGAGTATTGGAATGTATTGCTGCTCGGTCGAACTTTCAGTTCAATATAATGGGCAAAGTCAAACTGAAAGTGAACACGCTAGTTTGATTGATGAACACGACTCGTTTAATTCTGTCGCAAAACAGATCCGATTTGTGTTTTGAACACTGGATTCGACTGTATGATAAACACGCTCGTTCAGTTCTGTTCGGAAACACTGCCGACTCAACCTTCAGTTCGATATGCTAGATTTCAACACTGGATTTGCTCTAGTGGTTCGACTGGTGAACACAATCTTTCCAAAAAAGCTTCCCGATGGAACTTTCAGTTCGATATAGGTAAACAGAGAAGGAATACACTGTTTCGATTCATGAACACGCTCGTTCAATTCCGTGGTGAACACGCTGGTTCGTTTCCATGTCGATTTTGTGTCTTAGATTTGCTCTTGTCTAACAGTTTTCCTGAATATTCGAATTAGAAGAAGAGTTTTGTTAAGGGTACGCTCCCCAATTGAACTTTCATTTTGATAAAGTGAGAGGAAACACGCTGGTTCGATATGTTCTGAGACTGAAATTGTTCACAGTTGGATAAACACAACAGCAAAGAAAACAATGATATTCCAAGAGACAAGTCTAGATGTAACGCGCCTCCTGATTGGCTAAAAACTACAATAGCTCGAATAGTTCCGTCCTTGCAATTGGCTCAAACTGAGCCATTGTTACATCTTACACCTTACAGCTACACTTTTCAGAGCTCGATCGAGAATTTTTTCGCATACGCCATTCTTCGCGCGGCACTATTCTCTGCCGCCTCGCCAGCCGAGCGTCTTCGCTCGGCTGGCTCGTTGGCAATTAGTATTGAGAGAAACATTATAGATTCAGTAAAAATTTAACAAAATTGAAGCCATTATATTTGAATTTGCCAATCCTTGTTTTCACAAACCTTTCAATTTTATCTTAAATTTATTACTCTTTTTGTGTAGAAATAAACAACTCAGATAACACTTCCCTGAAAGCTTCTATATCCCTGAATAGTAGTCTACATAGCTTTTGTTTGATACAATTTTTTACACTTCCTTACCTAATGGTTGTACTGTGTGGTTGCTGCGACATTGATTCATGGGCGGTACTCTGCTCCACTGGCCAGTATCAGGGTCAAAACACTCACTTCCATTATCACAATACCTGAATGGTGCACCACTGTGCACACCTACACCGCAAACAAGGCCGCCGACTGCATAAAGTTTGCCTACAAGAAACAAGCAATCAAAGACTTATGCCTTGACAGTTCAAGTACAGCTCCCTTAAATTCCTAAGGTTACTTTAACACCAGCAGTTTGCTTATGAATGATGTATTTTTATTATGCTAACTACTGAGTAAGCTGTCAAGACAGTAACAGGGTCATGTTTTACTTTGTAAATGTTTGTCAGCTGTCACTCAGCTACCCAGAACAACTATTTGCTGATAAATCATATTCCCGTAGCTGACCGTGGAGAGATGGTCCTTTTTATACTAAAGACACATAACTCTTCCAAACAAATTGTCAGCTACTGAGTCTAGTGCACAAATGGAGCATACTAACAAACACACAAAGCCCCCAATTTAAATTGTCAGTCAAGGTTTGCAAATTAAAGTAGATCACTTGTCTTGAGGAAATGTCTAGCACACAACACAACATTTATTTGTCTTATTCCTATTTTAAACACATTAGATTATCTGTCTCGGCTAAGTTTGTCTCCTCATTTGTCATTCAAGATGCATAAAGGCAAGACAGTTTGTCGTGATACGTAATCCCTCATATGCCAGTTTTTCCATAGGCTCAATTACCAGCTGCTGTTCTAAGAGCCCATTTCAGGGAGGAGCCGGGGGAGTGGGGGAAATCGAGCCTAGTCATTCCATTGAGACAAACAATCCGTCACATTAAAAAAGCTTGCCCTGTATCAGCCCCTTTACTAACATTAACAAAATTCAAAGCTGTTGTCAATTGTATACAAATGTAAAAGCCATTAATTGGAAATTTTATTAATATAATTCAGTCAGCAGAAACGCGATGTTGCAGGAGGGTTGGCTTGTGAACTTTACATCTTCTCTTTACAAATAACCATACCTGCAAAAATTTTTGGCAGTGAAGTAGGGAGGAGACAAGATTGTTTAACCCATTTTGTACAAATATTTAAATTATGACCAAAAAATCTGAAAGATCGTGGTACTAATTTATCATCAAACTGTAAATGATTAACTTTATTTTAACAGTCAACATTGCAATATATTATTGGTCAAATAATTATCCACAAATTATCAAACAAATCAATGATCAACCTATTTGCGCGACCAATAACTGCATTGTCGACTGTGACGTGAACAAAGCTGAAAACTACGCAAGGAACTTATTTACCATCTAAAACCGCTGCTCCAAACTCGAATCTTCTGAGATTCATGCTGGAGACTTCAACCCATCTGTCTCTTTCGGGTTCATAATATTCAACACTACTCAAAGTGGCAAAGAGGCCATTTTTACCACCAAGTGCAAAGATGCGTTTCGGTGCCCGACGAGGATTTACTGCTGTGTCACAAGAAAGGCATTTTCCTTGCACAAGTCTGTATTTTAGCGCTTCGTTTAATAAAATTTGGCTTGTCCTGTCCGCGCGAATCAGTTCATTTGTCTCGTAGTTTAGTGTGAGGAAACGCAATGTCAACAGAGGTAACCGAACGTACTGAAGCAGTTTTCCAAGGAGTGAAATTCTATCCTGGAGCTTGTGTTTAATCCAAGTTAGCACTGCTTCAAACACTACTTGTTCTGATACAACGTTCAGGTTGTCATCCCGAAGCAGCTCTGTCAACTGAGAAGCTGACAGAAGGAGAAATTCCTCGTGTTGGATAACTTCTTGAAAGTGGTCTTGAACGTACTTCCTTGACTTCTTCGTAAGGCTCTGACAAGAGTAAGCCTCCGCGAACTTGCTGATTCCTAAACAGTTGCTAGAATGAAGCTGCTGGGTAAGAAAATGGCAGCAGATCTCCTTGACCCTGTTTAACTGCAGCAAATTGGCAGCTGGTAGCAAAACTTGGACGTTTTCTTGTGTGACTTGAGCTTTTCCGGTGTACGCGAAATCAACCAGAATGTGAAGCGCACTTTCGTCCACTTCTTTTAACTGGATGACCTGTTTTTGGCTTTCAAGAAGTTTTCCCGTGAACATAGCATTAAAGTAGGGACTGCAAGCAGAAAGGACCACACGATGGGCCGAGACCCTGTGTTTTCCAGCGCACAGTTCAACATCGCAGAGTTCTCGCCGCTGTCGCAGTTGATTCAATCCTTTCAGCAGCTGGTTCGAATGTACGACTTCTGGCGTCCCCGAATTAGCCTCCGATTCATTCACCATCGTTTCTCGATCCCACCATTTATCAATGCAAGCGAGAAATCGACGAACACATTGAAACTTCAAACCAAAACAAGCGATATCCCGGTTCCAAGAAACCTTTTTCCGAAGGATTCAGCGACCACGACAGACTCAGATCATTCAGCGGTTGACTGTGTAGAGCATGCCAAGTAGGCTTGTCTAAGGCAGATGGTTCTATTTTACGGTTTGGAAAAAAACACGGAAAACACTTCGCGAGAATAAGGACGATGTTGTCACTTCGTTAACAATTTTATTTTGCAACGTGTCTTAGGACTGATTCTGTTTCGATGGAAACCCCCTAGAATACTGGTTAAAAATTAATTATCATATCTAGCACATTCTATATTTAGACCAGTGTGTGCTAAAAATAAACACTGTACGGAATGGTCACGAAAACTCAACGAAAACGACACGAAGAAATTATCTACAAGGAAAGTTTAAAGTAAGTGCGAAATGTTCAAATGATTTTGTTTGCTCTGAATTTAAGATGGAAAAATATTTTATATCAGTGTGCCAGTCTCTTTTTTGCAAGAAACAAATGCACCATTAATTAATAAGCTTATATTAAAATTCGTTATTATCAGCTGGTTTAAAATGGTGCAGTCTGGGAGATAAATGTAGGGACCATTGAGGCGTCTGTAGTTAGAACGAGGACGAAGGAAAACCGTTAGCTGAAAAAAAAGTCTTTCTCATACTGATGGATAGTGCCTCGCGGCGCCACAGTTACAGAACGGAAGCAACTAAACTAAGTCCCTGGAAGGTGCTGGGACTCATTTGAATAGAGAAAAAGAAAAATCTGTGAATAGGGAAAATAACACAAGAAGAGCCAATGCAATCGAGTTGCAGAAGAGTATCGTCTATCGAGGCCGACTTATCGACTGGGTTACCTGACATGTGTTGATCGACGTGTTGATCGATTTTCCCCCACCCTAGCTATTTACCATGATCTGACCAACACCCTGTTTCAGACCTGCCTTATAATTAGTTCCCTGGCATAGTTCAGACTGATGTTAAAGGCATTGTGAAGGGCTTTTGTTATGGTCTTTCTTATCGATAATGACGAAAAAATAATACCCCTCAGCCTGGTAGGCTGACAAGGCGGAAGTAAGAGTACACAGTATAGACATGAACCGAAAAATTCAACTGGGTCTGGGTGTAGTTACGCAAAACAATTACTTTATTTATATATGTACATACATGAGATCTTGTCCTTACACTCACATACATACTTATTACAAATACTGTCAGTTTACCTAATTCCGGTCTAATTAATATTCCCTGATGCAGATGAATTTCATGATACGCAAATAACAGGAGGACTAGGCGCTCCTGAGTAAACGGCAGCAGTTGAAACAACTTTGTAATCGCAGGTTAGTGACTACACTGAGATGCCGTTATCAATGTACTGTTTGAGCAGACATTTTTTCCAAATATATAAAATGCAGAAAGTTACAGTAGTTATAAGTACCATAAGATTAGTTATACATGCTTAACTTCTGAATGGCCTTGAATCTAGAGTACGTGAGGAATACAGCAAGGGTCGGCAAGCAATATGCATTTACTTGGTTTTTGTTTTTGCCTTCACATCAACTTGCAACGTGTAAGAAACATGTTCTGTTGTGGCCGTTGTTGTTGTTTTTTTGTACTGCCTCCTACAAACACCCGTCGCTTTCCTTTATCTACGTAACAAAGGTGCCGTATTTAATTTCTCATGTATCATAGCAACCAGGAACGATTGTTGCATTCGCCCGCACGGCGGCACGCTCTATTTGCTTTAATGGACAGAAGAGTAAATATTTTCCACGGACTTCGAAAGTGTAGTCATTTACAAATCAATTAACTGGTATTCCGATGTTTACGACGAGCTCAAACAAAGATCTTTACGGCCCGTCCCGGATTAGTGCAAGAACTGGGATCAAAGACATTATTTTGCGCGATCATGTGTTACAAGAAGGAGAGTGGCATTCTGAGCTTAAGAATCCTTGGAAGACTTCCTTTTCGATTTCTTTTGAGGTAGGCGCTATCCATATTTTTTCTTAACTGAAGGACAGCTGAAAGATTGCAGATCAAAATCATATGTGATTGTTAACATTCTGCGGATAAAGTAGAAATCAAAGGAAGCTTCCTTTGTGGAACAATTATTTGCACACCACACGAGGTCATCAAGGGTCAAAATAATTCAAGGACCGCAAAAATTGTTTATGTACTCCCTCTTTAATTGCAATGTTTCTTTTGATATAAAATTTTTAAAAAAGTATAACTTGTTCGAATGATCGATATGCTTCTATTCCGCGGTGCTAGCGCTCGGCTTACCCGCGCGCGCGACACGGGAGTCGCGATTATACACGGGAGATCAACAGCATTGCCGCACGGTGAATGAAATATTTCTTGTCTGTTCGAGAGCCTTGAGAATAATTCGCAAAACCCTCTATAAAATAGTCAGAAATGACTTATTCACTCAGTTATTGTATTAAAATTCATCGTCATTTTGCTTGTAAATTATACGATCAACTTGTTGCTATTTTCTCAATTTCTCGTTTAAGAAACCTGACGTAGATAAAAGTGTCAAACATGGCAGGAAACTGGATGTGCGGGTAGGTTGCTTTATTTCGTGTAGATGTTTTCTTTGAAAGATTAATTAGGTTGCCTGCTTTTATAGTGGATGCTAAATAAATTATGTGTAAATTCACTTTCCCTCAAACTAATGATAAGCTTACCTTTAATTTACAATTCATCTTCTTTGTACAATGTAATTATTTTCCAAAATCTTATTTAATATGGTAAATTAACGTAATAGTGTAATAATAATGGCCAATTTAATATGGGGTTATAATTACTGACGGTGAATAAGTAATTATTGCATCCTTGAGAATTTTTACAACATTGAAGTTATATTTGATTTGCACTTGTTTATATTGTCAGACAAACGTCACCAGCTTTGTACTGGGCACAGAGGAGGATCCCTTGGTGGCAACCACAGCTAAGGACTTTGACAACAAGCTGCAGGGAGTACCTGTTAAAGCTGCTCCCTGCCAATCAACAAGTATTGCTGTAAGTTATTCTTTGAAATGTTGTGTATATCTTTTTTTCTCATTTGCTGAATCCTAATCCTAATCTCAAACCCGGGAGATTGCCAATTTTGGGTCTTGACACTTAAAAACATTGTTCAAAATACTGAGCTTCATCAAATCAACCACAAAAATGCAAAAAAATTTTGCCCAAAATCTGGTAAAATATGTGTGAAAAATGGCCCTCATTTTGCTTCGTCTTCGTATCCGGGAGATTTGATAATCCCCACGGGTCACAAAGTGAAAGATTCGGTCTGTACCCAGATGACTGCTGGATAATCCGGGAGAGTTGGCATAGATGCAGAGGTATTAAAATGTTGTAAAGTTTGGCTGGGGCTTTATACGGTAATCAAACATCTAGCTTGGGAGCAGGTTTTAGATTTTACCATTATTTTCTCAAAATGTAGTGCATAAGTTGTTTACTTTTTAATTTTGTTTAAGAGTAATTTGTCTTTGTCTTCTATTTAATTTAAACAGGATTTTGCTCCTAAGTACATGACTGATAAAATGTTTGGCAAGGCTGGATCTGTTTATGACAGCATGTTTGCAAAGGTATTTAAATAATTATTGATAAAAAAATTGTTCACTACGGTAATTTCTTAAAAAATCCATTTCGCCAAACTTAACTCTTATAATTCCTGTCTCCTCTTGCACTAAGAAGTTGATGCTCTTAAGACCTTAGTGGTTGTGATTTTTTAATTATTCTTACCTGCTTCCACATATTGGTAATTATTATTAAATAATTACCAATAATCACAATTATTGAAAATATATTTATTTATGATTTACAGAAAGACCAGGCACAAGGCTCCAGTGCAAAGAACGCAGCTGAATGTCAGCAATATACTGATGATCAGAATGCAACTCACTTTCAGTTTGGAACTGATTTGAATGGGTGAGCACCCCCATTGATTTTAAACTATTGCTCTGCATACAATTACCCAGAAAGTCCCAAAAAATGACATTTGTACGTCATCTGCCAAAAAATTAAGTAGTACTCTAATTTTTACTTTTAATATTTCATTGCTGTATTTTTTTTTTATTTTGAGCAAGAGTGAGTGCAAATAAAGATTGATTGATTGATTAACAATTGTGAAAGAGGGATATGTTTAATTGCTTTAGTTTGAGCTTGAACAGTGTAGCTCACAGAATTATTAGTTTCCTCTCTTAATGTTTTTCAATTACAATATTGCAGATATGGTACAGAAACAAGACAGTCCTTCAAGAACAAGTTAGAATGCTCTGCAGAAGAAGCCTGCTCCACAAACACAGCTTCCAAGACAGCTTTGGAGACATACAAATCGAGTGTATTCAGACAAGGTGACTGGAATGTTGCTGAATCAAGCTCTGTGCGACACTCAGTCACTTGCAACGATTTCCACATTAAACCATTTTCCAGCAAGACCGATGGATTCAAAGATACAAAGCAGCAGGGTGAAGAAAAACAGGCTGAATCAGAAGAGTATCCAGTCAACCCAAGAGGTATAATCATATACAACAATATTATTGTACAATAAAAAGATGTTGTTATTTTGTGCTATGATCACTATGCCAAAGTATATTGTATATTTTTTAATTAATTTAAAGCATGGGCAACTTTTGTGTTCAATTCAATTAATTTCTTTATTTATGAATATTAATAGTTTCTCGTAATTTGCAACAAGATATATTATTTTTTGCAGATGATCCCAACCATCCTTACTATCAGCGCAGCACTCACTTTGTGGTAAGCTCACGTACTCACCACACACATGCAGATTATTTTATTAAACTTTCAATGTATTAGTACCCTGACAGGTCATTGCAAACTAATGGTTTGTGGAGATCAAATATCATACATGTGGTGGTCAATATTGACAACAAAACAGGTAAAACATACAGACCTCTTAGAAATGTAAAACGTCAAAATCACACTGAGATTTTAAAGCACCATTTAAATTATTGCTAAGCTTGTTGCAGGTGTTCAGTTAACATTATCAATTTATTTTATGCACATTTGTCTGCTTATTCCAGTTAGGAACTAACGCAGACGACAGAAGGTCACTTTATTACAAAGGTAAGATTTATAAGAAATATATTTAATTAACAAGCAGAATTCTTTTCTGAAATTGAATCAAGTTTGCATAACTTCAGATATTTAATTTGGGTTCTTATAGTAATATTGTCAGAATCATTATTCCATGTGCTATGTAAATTAGTATTAACTTGTGACAGGAGCTCCTGCTTGTGATTAGTACACTGTTTGATTTAAAGACTGGTACAGCCACTGTGCGGAGGTGCAGTGGCCTCATGGTTAGTGCACTTGTCTTCAGATTGAACAGTCTGGGTTGGAGCCCTGGCCTGGGACACTGTGTTGTGTTCTTGAGCAATTAATACACTAATTACTCTCACAGTGCCTCTGTTCACCAAGGTGTACAAATGGGTACCGGCATCCCATCCAGGGGGAGTAGAAATAATCCTATAGTCACTTCATGCTACAGAAACCAGGATATTAGTTCTGGCCTGATGGGCCACTTGGCTCATATGCAGATTTTACCTTACAGTCCTGGTCAAGATGGCATATAGCAAAGTAATTTGCCAAAAACAAAATAACAGTGCAAGTGTGACCATACAGGTCATGCTACAAACTGACTCACATCATGACAGCTGACTAATAGACATCTTTATAATATCCATAGATTTCATGCTTGGTAACCGAGAATGTCTGATTAAACCACTACCTGCCAATCCTCCAATCTCCTCCAAGGTATTTAGCTGTGCTGAGCCGTAACTGATATTTTTTCGCAAATTATGTTATGTTACCATTGGTTGAAAGTGTGTATTCTCGTTTTCTCACAAGTCTATTTCTTTTCAAACTATTAGGTTCTTCCAAACCTTGAGGACCACTTGCCCCCTTGCTCAACAAACAAAACAGATTTTGTTAATCACAAGACTCATATTAGGGAAATTGGTCAGGTAATTTTATTTAAGAGCATATAAGTCAAAGACGTTAAGAATAATAAGGAGGTTTACGATATTTTTGAATTGTTTTAAGAACTTGAGATGAAGAAACATATATAATGGTTTGTTTTTTTTCAGGGGAGAGCTGCTGACACTAAATTCAACCGGGTATGTATCCTTTTGGAGTTTTCTTTGAAATGTGTATATTGGTGCAGAAAAACACATTGATAGACTTTTTTTTTCTTCCTTGTTTCCAGGATCGTCATAATACTCCGGCTGTTGTTCTGGCATGTAATGAGGGACATCACCCTGGTGACAGACAGGCATCAAGTAAGTGGTTTAGAAATTAGCCAGTGAAGTCCAAATAAGCCCAATTTATGCATTGTTTGACTGGCATTTTAAATAAAACACAAAATTTCCATTGTCTGATCTGATATCTTATAAGATGAACCCATCATTATTAAAAGAAGGCAGATCATTTGTTTAATTTAATGTATAATTATGTAGAAATGTAATAAATATTATCTATCTCTGTTAAAACATAATTTTTGTTAATCTGTGTGCTTCTGGTTCTCTAGTGACAGGGGCTGACTATCTACCTCCACCAAAGGGCCTTCCTTACTTGAGCCCCCAGAAGGAAACGAAAAGTAGATATCGTTATCTGGACAGTGATGGAGCCCTTCTTAGGACACCAGTATGGCCCCTACCTTCGGAGACTAAGGTGTGGTTTTATTTTGCTGGAATTTTTCTTTTGTGCTTATACTTAGCTTTAATTGTAACACTGCTGATTTATATGTAAAAGGAATTAGCCTCTGTTTAAAATTCCTAAATCTGTTTTTTTTTTTTCATTAAATAAGGAGGAGTTTATTCCTATTGAAGAATTGGTGACCAGTGATTCAATATCCAAGCTTAAAGAGAAGAAAGCAGATTGCAAGGAGAGAATTCAAGAAAACAGGAGCACTCATTTTCAGTTTGGTTCAGATGAAGAGCCCAAGCACACCGAACAGGTGCAAAAATTCAGGATCAATACAAATAATCAAGGCATTTTTTCAAATGGGCCGTTTTTGAACAAAGATTGGTTACTTTCCTTCATAAAACACCTATTTTGTCAATAGCCACTCCACCTCCCAAATCAGTGTTGAAACAGCTGGCTTTGTCAACGCTGTCACATGGTTACAACATATTGCAAAGGGGGAGGGGGAGGGGTTAATTATGAGGAGTGAAGATAGGACAAATTACACTTGAAGGGAAAAAGTTATTAGCCTTCACACAGTGTCTCAACTACTTTTTATCCCTGACTGTGGTTTCTTTTTAATGTACAACAGTGGAAAAAAGGAATCAAAAACTAAATTCTCTTGACTGGTATTAATACAAAATGCATGGAAAAAACCGATGTAAGATGTGAGAATTTCTAGTGTTAACTCCAATCTGTCAGCTACATCTTGCCTGTTTCTTCCTCTTCTTCTTGGGAGTCAATAACACAATCTTTTTGTTTTCAGCATGACCAGTTCTTGTCATCATTGCACCTTGACCCAACTCTTCCTGCCGCTGGGAAAAGCGAAGGACCTGAACAAAAATACTCTCATGTTTATCCAAGGTCAGTAAAACTAGCAGAGTTTTGAAGAAAGTAAACTGTAATTTCTTCATAGCACTGCCTTAACTGGTTAGATCCCAATCGATTCTTTGAGTTGATATAGTTAACAGATCCTTCCTAAACAGCGTCACTGTCAACATCACCAGTCTTGATCTCATGTTTGCTTGTGTTCAGGCATTGTTGTGATAGTCAACGCAAAAGTTGCTTTCAAAAAAACGAAAAAAACGTATTGGGAAAAACTGCACCATCGACATTGAATACGGCCCCCGACCGCTAGATCGTGGACACAGTTTTTCCCAATACGGATCTCCTGGCTGGCAAATAACGGTCAATAACATTGATATATTTTCCAGACAAGCGGTCTAAGGTAAGATAACATAAGATAAGATAAGAACTTTATTCATGTGTCGAAGACGCTGGCATACAATGTACACTAATTGGGGACACCTAACTACCATTACGTCTAGTTACAGAAAAAAAACTGACAGTATTAATATATGGCCGTATATTTATTTCACAGTGAATCAGCAGAGCAAGGGAGGCACAGTGCGTCAAACATCCCTGCACGGGACAAAGTGTCCATGATTCAGAATCAGATACAGCAGTTGAGTCAACAAAGGTATCAGCGCCTTTCTTTGAAATAAGCTTTTTTTGTTTTTCATTTACTCAAAAATGCATATAGACGATGTTCTAATCGCGCTAGTTAAATGTGCAGAATATTCCGCAATAATAGTTAATCTAAGTGTGGTTTTCTAGTAATCGCGACTTTACTAAAAGTGTTACATCACAATTGCCGTATTTGTAATGCTTCGTTTTCACAGATTCTTTAATCCACGGGATCCGATGAACATTAACTTGCGAAAAGCCTTTCTGGAATTCGACACAAGCTTGTAAGTACACTATAGTTTCTTCTGCTCTTCTTCACAAGCTGAGTAGAAATGTTAAGTGCGCATTCACAGTCATCGGCTTCATTTGGAAAGGGACGGAAAGATGTGTGTCTATCACTCTATCTTCACTGAAATAAATCGTATGTGTTTGGGTAGGCCTAATTTCCGTCGCAAACGATGTATGTGGTCAGTCGGACGCGACAACGACAAAATTCCTGACTGCATTTCTATTGTTTTGTAATTTGTCAGCCAATTCAAAAGCAATCAACTGCACGTGTAATTTTTTTCACCTGCCGTCAGACGTAGTTAGTCATTTTTGACTGGCCAAGCTATAGAGAAAACGAGAAAATAGTTTTCTTAATATTATGTTCGTTTAATCTGTTTTCAGAAGTGGTAAAATTTCAAAGGATGACTTGAGAGCCGTTCTGAAAAACCTTGCTGTTGACATGGACCAGGACACCTTTGAAAAACTCTTTGAAATGTGAGCTAAACAATTGTTCGGGCTTTGAAATTTATCTCGGAAATCCTATTTCCGAGGATCTCAAATTAAAAAATGTTCCGGGGGGAAGCTCCCGGACCCCCTATAGGGGATCGCCCTCGTCGGTCCGTATCTCGAACCCCGTTCTCTGAAACCCTGTGTCTGCCTCAGCGTTCATTCCATTTGAATTGCTCATTACTACAGAGGTCTCCAAAGAAGATTGAGCTTGCTTACTAACGGAGAACGCGAAATATTTAGTTTTGACATACAGAGCTTCAGTCCTTCACTCATCAGAGCAAACTCTGTGATTTGACACTAACCTAACTACATATGACATATGATATTTCAGATGCGACACAAATCACACTGGCTACATCGACTACCAAGAATTCGCCAAACATTTGACGAAGTACCTCCCCCCAAGTCGTGGAACTAAACCTTCGGCTTCTTCAGTAATGAAAGCGGACTTCTGCCCACCAGAAGAGAGAAGGTAGAAATTCAATTACTTTGCAAATGGAAACCACTCTTGGAGCATTTTGTATTAAACGTTTCAGCCGCCTCGTAAAGGTTATGTTGTCTGAAGTCTCAGAATTGAATTCATTTACTCCCAGCAATGAACTCGTGTTTAAAACTTGAAGAAAGCAGCAAATGTCGTTTTGCCTTATATTGAAAGAAAGTACTGTTAAACTGTTCAATATATTTCGTTTAAATGGTTTTATCGACGGATGTAAAAGTTTGTACTGAGTAAACTGACATCCTGTGCTCGAACATTATAACTAATATTTTCTTTACAGATTCACGCCCGCTCAGTTACGCACTATAGAGGTGGCGAAAAGGATCGCTCCTTTATCAGTGAGCTCGCACTACTTCCACAAACATCAATCAGGAGGTTTGCAGCCATTTCGATATTTTTCTGTCGGTCGTCATTCAGTTAGTCAGTCCTTTTGACTACTGATAAATTTCTTGTTCCTTCTTCAGCGCCCCGTCTGTCGACCACTAGTCAAGATTTTATCAGACCCGACAGAATGCCAGGTACGTAGCCCCAAAATTGACGAGCATGTTATTTTGTGTAACAGTATCAATATCAATACAATAGTCACGAGAACTGTGCAGCAACAAATCAGCAATTTGATTTGTTATCAAGTTCTTTTTACCAATGATATAAGAAATGCATGGAAACCAGTAGGAAGATTTTGTATTTTTATATCCGATTTTTTATTCGCAGGTACTCCTCGTCTGTCTGCCCAATAAAATTGAAGTCACTGCGTGATGGAAACATCACAGCGTTCATATCAATGAGGCCGAAGTTTGTCATGCGATCATAGATGCGTGAATACTGAATTGACTAGCGTTGAGATCTCAACAATGAAAGTCAATTGCATTGACAAGTAAACTGTTTTGAAGACAACGTTATGTTTAGAGAACGCCTTGACGAACGTTTAGGTGGTTTTCCTAAAGAGAAGTGAAATCACAAGCAGCATTGTCGCAATTCGAAAACATTTTTTTGTAGTCTAGTTTCCGGCCCTGTTGAATCAGCCGATAATTCTCCAGTCCCAGAGAAGGCCGTACCATATTGATTCATTACTGAAAAATTCTTAATAAGATTTTAAATATGGCGTGCAAATTGTAAATAAACACCGGTTTTTATTGGCATTATGTGTTGTTGAATAAAACTAGTTTATCCAGTTAGAGGTTGTAGTGAAGTTGCCGAAGCAAGGGCGATACTTAAAACCAAACAAAGATATTAGTTTCCGAAGAAACTGTTGTGCAACGTTGCCGAGCAAGTGAAGCACTTAGCTTTTTAGCAACTCAGAGCAAGGCAGGTACTGACGATGGGCGAACGCTCACAACATAAGATTTATAAACTCGTCGCCCTGGTTAAAGGAACTCACGGTATTTTGAATTATGGTTAATGACGGCGAAGATTAACACGGATCTCTGTCCACTTATTTCCTCTTGCACGGATTAAAAAGGACGAAATGTTTCAAGATGCCCAAACCGTGAGGAAGCTCCTTTAACTTACCTTAATTTACCGAATATGGCGTGTGCTACCGTTCTGTTAAGCAACCGTAATTCCAGTGGTAAATATTCAGACTCACTGACTGATTACTCCCAGAAATATGCGGCTCGGGCCCCATTTTCTGGCAGTCGACACTGGTACAGCGAGATTGGCTATGGGGCGAAGAAAAACCCTTGGCAGCTTACTTCAGCAGGTCTGACACGATACGCACTAGTTATGCAACCCCTTTCGAGTGGTATACCATAGAATGTGATAATAGATTTATCTATATAGCGTCTCTCCACTAGGATTCAAAGGCGCCAATATCCCACGAGCCACAGCTTGTATTTTCTCGATATACACACCAGCCCTTAGGTGAGATAATACAAGTGGCAAGTGCGATATTCCATGGTATACCACGAGAGAGTGATGCGTAACTATTTGATGCCATTGAAAAAACAAAGCCAGCACAGTCAATACAATGTACGCGCAACGCACGATGGGAAGGCTGGTTGTAGTATCGTCGAGTATATAACGGCTTTCCTGTAATCTGATTGGCTCCATTTTTTGGCATGGTATAAAATGCGATATAATACAGATGTTTTCTAAAAGAACAAGACGGACCACGTACATTGTAAAACTAGAACATAGTTTTATTACTTTTGTCAGATTATCCGTTAATAATAGTTTCTAGTAGAAAGGAATCAAAACATGTTTAAGAACAAACCACTGTTTTCGACTTGTAATGAAATTGGTATCCGCAACTTGTTATCATTGTCAGTTTTATACCCTTTGTACTAAATTTTTAGCTCCTGGTAAATGTTCGTGCAAAAACAATCAAGCTACTTGAAGCTAAATATTTGATAACAGAAACCAATGCAGCATTCTAAGGGAATGCTAGCTTTGTTATGAAGTGTTATTGCAACCCAAAAGTCCAAAGCGACTACATATAGAATGTGTTCGCGAATTATAAGACCTCATAGAAAGGTACCCTAGCCCAAATTTTAGAAACACTGGAATTAATTCTTTGCATAAATTTTTCCTCTATCCTTTAGTTTGTTTATACGCTAAGCTGTTTTCTGCCGATATGATTTAGTGTCTCAGTTTCGACAGCAACATATCCCGGCACACCTTGAGTTTTTGAAATTTTAATATCGTTAAATTTCTACCTTCAATTCCTTTCTTTTTTGCTTTTTCGGCAGCTTGTAAAATTAGAACTGCTTTTCTCGTTGGAGTCACACAACTCACGACTAATCTAACTTTTACGGAAATTTTTAAATAAAGCTATTTGATTTTATACTCTTGATGAACCTCAATGGTAAAAAAAGTCACTTATATAGCAATAACCCGTTTCCGAGGTGACCTAAGTCTCTCTATGAAAGCGAGTGCACAACCATTCATATGTGACAGAAATATCTCATTTTCATATGAAAGGATGGGCACCAAAAAAGGATAATGGTAATTCGGCAATGGCTAATTAACACAATCTGGCAGATAATGAGCTTGCCGATTGTACTAACAGTGAAGTCACACTGAAGTTACTTGGTTGCCGGCGATCTGCGTGCTATCGACCATAACACATTTTCTTTCATCATTGCTATTCATTTCTAGGGCATTTTCGCCAGCTTCGCACTCGTCTCTTAACAAGACTGCCTCTTCCCTTCGTGGTGTCTTACTCGATGTGTTCTTACAGCACCACGAAAAAATGTCGCTCCAGCTGAATTGTCCCCAGTCGCCTTGTGGTCCTATTGTACAGCAAAGGGCTTGGAAGAAGAAAGTCGAAAAGGCCCATCCTACGGTCATCACCAACATTAGAAAATGGCCCATCTGTAAATAGGACAGGACTCTGGACGGCATCATCATTGCACCTGAAAAGTAACAAAACGACAAGTTTCTTAGTTCCTTAGGAAAAAAAAACCTACGGCATTCGTCGATTGTTAAATACAAAACTGCAGCGAGCACAGAAGAGCCTGCGCGAGACTGATTTTTAAAGAACAGAAGTTTTGCCGTGTAACGCCTTTTATTTATGAATTACACAGGTTACCGATTAGATACAGATTCGAGTTTAAAATACTTTTGATTACTTTTAAGATTCTTAATTTTTTAGCGCCTAATTATATGGTCCATACAGCTGAGATACTCACCTGCAATGAATGTTGTCACAGCTGCCATGGTGATGGCAGATCCCATCCGGGACAGTGAAAACTGCACGCGTGCCTTCCTACATTCCTTATTAGGAGCCAGGCAGTAGGCCACCCCGAAATGCATTGCAAAGTCAATGGATACACCAACTGCGACAGACATAGTTATGGACTCCAAGATATTGAGCTTCCAGCCACTGAGTACTAACGAACCAATCGCGACAGAAATAATACCAATGATTGTTAATATGGCGTAGATACTAACAAGAACATTCAGAGTGGTTAGCAACATCACAGCGAAAGCCATTGCTATGGCAATCCCCATGGAAACCAGAGTTCCAGTAGAGAGGCTTCTTTGCAAGTCGTAAAATTCCATGGTACTGATCCACCAGCCTTGACGCATGCCCTCTGGCGCAGTTTTTGCTTCATCCTCCATCCAGGATTCAATGCGCTCCCAGAACTGGTGCGCGGGCTCGTAAGCACGGGAAATTCTCACATTACTTTTCACGCGCATGTGCACACCCTTGAGATTTCCGTGATTGTCGTAAATGAAGCTTCCTATGGTTGAGTCTTGTCTCTTGTATTTTAAAATCTGCGCACGAGCATTTGCCGAAATAGCGCAGGAATCCAAAACAGTTTTGTTGAAAGGAAAGGGCGAATCTTTACAACAAGGATAATATGAGATATGCGGCGTCAGTGGGTCCTTACAGCTTTGATTGTAATACATTTCTAGAAAGCAATAGCTCTTTATACCTTCTTTTGTGGCGTAAAAGTCTTGCTTACGAAGCCTTTTACAGAAACCCAAAAACCATTGTTGGGATTCTTTGCTCATGATGTCGAAATTCTCCTCCCATTCAATTGCGCCATGGTCGTACGGGTTTAGGTAATCTCCATTGTCAATTGCCTTAATCCCCCAGAAAATATCGATTGGGAAAGTGGCACTTCCTTGTGAAGGACTTGTCTCGAAACGAAATTTATCTTTGAAGTGGAGTTCATAAGCCTCCAGAGGATGGTCTGATTCGAACATCTGGAAGTCAGAAGATGTCGGAAGCTGGAATCCTGGCTCGAAGAGAAGGACTTCTAAACCACCTAATGTAAGAAGCGAGAAGAGGGCTATCCAGAAAAACCGCAATTTTATAACCACTCGTGGCAGAAATTCACTGAAGCAATAGCGTACTAATGTTGCTACGTACTTCTCATAGAACACTCTTAGTTTTTGACTTGAAGACTTTTTACTGCAGGACCATGAAACACATACTTTCTCGTTTATGACGCAAACGGCGGGAAACCACGTGACCATCATACTGAACTTACAGAGAATGGCTATACCGGCATAGATGCCGAAGCATTTGATAGTGGTTATCTGAGAGCTGAAGTTTGCAATGAAGGCAGCCGCAGTAGTGAAGCTGGTAACGAACATCGATAAAGACGCGTGCTTCAAAGTGTCAGCGGTTATTCGAGTCAGAGATGCGCCCGGGTTGTTTTGTTTTGACTGGCGCCAGACATCAGTGAAGACAAATGCGTCATCAGCTCCGATACCCACCAGGAATATCAAAGTAGTAATGTTCAGGAATGGGAAAAACTTCAAACCCAGCACGATCATGTACAAGAAATAGGCGATTATCAACGCACTCACAACAGAAAGCACTAAAAGAAATGTGAGTAAAACCGACTCGGTGTAAAACCACATGATCAGTAAAATAATCATCATGGCAATAGAAGGGTAAATTATGTCTGCCATTAACATTATGTTGAACATATCGTACTTCAGGAAATGGAATTCCGTGCCTACTAATTTAACACCTCCATCTGACACTTGCCCCTTCTTGATGTGCTTCTCATACAATTGCCTTCTAAACTGTCTATCGCTTTTCGCCGGACTCAAAACCGCTGTATATAGCAACTTATCTCCCTTAGGTGCGAAGAACTCTTTGTCTGTAAGGTAGTAAAGCATATTGTGCACTGCGTTGTATCTGATACACTCTGTAGGTAATCCTTGACAAACGGGATACCCAATGCTATATTTAAAGTTCCAACAATTCTCTTTTAACGAAGCGTTGTTAAAAAACGGCGCGCACTGTCTTAGTAACGTTAAGATCTGTGCTACATCAATTGAAGTTATATCTTGGCAAGATGATCTCCCTGAAAGAGCTGCAATGTAATTACCAACAGACCAACTAGGACAGCATTCGCTAACCCTCACAGTGCCATAACGGATATTTCGTCTGTAGCAATTTGATTGAAATCCATGTGTCTGCCGCACGACTCGGTCTTCCATGCGGCATACAGCTTGAAGATTAGGAACATTGAACAAATCACCACCTGAACTCATCGACGCGAAAACCATCTTGTAGGTAATGGTGTTTTTCATGAAGACATTTGGACTGTCACACATGGCCAAACGATACTTGCTCTTTACCTGACCGAGCTTTTCATCCCTTCGGGTTTTTGTTGTCTTCGTGGTAAGTAGATCAAGAACTGAAGACACGTTGCCAATAGTGATATTAATATCTTGTTTGGGACTGGTTGCAACGAGTCCATCATTTGCGGCCTTCCCGAGTGCAAGCATTGTGCGATATCGTTTGTTGATTACTGTTCCACGAGGCTCAAATCCCTAAGTTAAGTAAAACACTGCAGTTACAAAATAGTTTGTTTTTCACTGAGAGACAAATGCGAAAAACAATGTGAATTCTCATGCACGCGTTTTTATGATTTAAGCAATAGAGCACACTTTTTCCGTGTTTACATATCCTCATCTAAGCACGAGGAGGTTCGGGAGAATTCGAAACAGTCGAGAGTTTGCATAACTTTCGAAATTCTCTCAAGCCTCCGAGTTTTTAGATGAGGCTATGTAAACATGGAAAAAGTGCTCTACTGCTTTTATAAAATAATTCTCAAAAATACATACTTTCATCTAAACACACCTCTCTTAATTGCTAAAACTACTTGTACTGAATCACTGAGGTTTTAAGCAAGTTTTGCATCTTTGAGATGAAAATGAAATATTATTGAACAAGGTATGACTCACCATAACTGGAGTGGAAAAATCTGGAATTCCAGGAGCGTTAAACTGAGGGACAAAGGAACAGAGACCACAAATCACAATCACCAATGAGGTCACGAAGAACACCGCATACGGGTACTCTGCTAGAACTACTGAATACCTGGAGATCAAAATAAAAGCTTGGGTTAACACTGCATCGCTGTTTAATACTTTTGGGTGAGGCAGCACTCTAGCTTATCATTAACTGAGAAATAGAAAACATGTGCTGTGTTTCTATCGAGTTGTAGAAACACGAGTGAAAGTTTGGAAGAACGAGAAATGCTGTGGGAACACGAGCCGCAGGCGAGTGTTCCCACAGATTTTTCGAGTTCTCCCAAACTTTCACTCGTGTTTCTATAACTCAACAGGAACACGGCACATGTTTTCTATTTCTTTTAGAAAATACCACGACGAAGAAAAAGAAAACAACGAGTTTACTTCGATCATCAAATGTAAATTCTCTTTGTCTGCCCATCATTACGTCAACAGCTCGTGCTAGTTCTGTGTTTCTATGGAGTTGTACAAACACGGTTTTAAACCAATCAGCGTGCGAATTTGCTTTGGGTTATTTTCTAATGCAACTTGTTATGTATACCATTTTAGTTTATTGGAAGTTACAATCAAAAGGTGCGTCTCACTAGAAGTGCAGCTAATCGTGGCTGGCAGTATTCTATTTACCAGCGTGTTTATTGACATGTCGGGAATAGGGGACTGCCCTTGGTAAAGTAAACGAACAGAACATGATTACCTTGGCATGCTACACTGGTTTGTAGTTTGGTTATGTTGCTCCAACACCTCATTGTCTTCGTTGCTATTTCCGTTGTCTTCCTCAGTTCCCTGAGCTTCTTCGCTCTTTAACGCAATCGCCGGGTTACAAAGCTGCTGATCATCCATACCTGGCAACTTAGCTTGAAGATCTGCTGCGTTCGTTATGTAATCAGGAATTCTTAGCCCTAAGAAAAGCCAAAACATAACACAACCAGACGTGATTTAACTTGAGAAAATTTGACTAAACACTCCAAATTGGAAAAAAAAATTATCGAGGTTGAAACTTAAAGCCTAACTGGCTAAAATTAAATTTCCTTCGAGGTTTAAATATGTGGGCTTAAAAACCTCTTTAAGCAAAGCTTTTTAAGCCTAACTGGTTAAAATGAAATATCACTTGAGTGTTAAATGTATTAAATATGAGGTCTCAAAAACCTCACTAAACAAAGTTTATGCATAAAATAAAAAGAGCTTTTCTTTTCGCTAGTAACCTTGGGACTTGTGACCTCGCCTTTAAACAAATTTAATATGGTGGGCAGGCTGCCATGAGAATGTGAAACAGCACAAGACATGGACTTATTTATCGGGCAGTAACAGTTACAGTGAACATTTAATTATTTGATCTAGTCGGGCTGGTCATTAATTTGCTCTCAATTTTTCACCGTTGGGTAGACATTTTACTCAGTTCACATACCAATAATAAAGACATCTTAAAATAAGAGCAAGACTGAGCTTTAAGCATGCAGGGCTGATGGTATTGCACATGTACAAGATCCAGTGGTCTTGGCTGTTAGTTTTTGGTGTTAAGCAGGTGTGAAAGCAGTTCGTCAAACGAAGAGTAACATAACTCGGTTTACGAAAAATAAAGAAGAGAATATCTCAAAGTACAAAGTCGCTAAAATGGATGCTTATTATCATATTGAACTTTAGCCACGCCGGCTTGGTAAACAGTATGAAAATTTAATGCGTTTTTGTCCTTATTTCAACTATTAATTGCTTGCTCGCCGCAATGATTTGTGTTTCGCCAGTTTAATATCATATAACATGAATCAATCCGCTTTGAATTGTGTTAACATGAAGAGAGATTTACAATCATAACATTTGACTTAAAGGAAGTCGGGGTGACAACGTAGCAATGTATCTCTCCCAGTACAATTTGTTTATTTTCGTTGCGGGTTAACATGGAATAGTTTTCAAAATTAATATATGCTTGATGTGATTTCAACAAGAGAGTAGTTGTTTTCGTAAGTATCTTTCTCGATGTTCGTCTCTTGAATGATTTCCTAAAATACACTGCTTTTAACTTCAAAAAAGCGTTATGGAATTTTGTTCATACAATATATAAATTATATCATTTGGACTTGCATTTGTCTCCTTTTCCTACGACCAGCTGCAAATTTCCAATCGTAAATGTGTTTCTATACATGTTGACTTTTGTTTTCTTCCGGAAGCTGTAGTTGTTACCTTTATTTTACTGGGTAATATTTTTTACTTGCACAGCATTTTTAGTCCCAAGTTTGGCTCATTAATGTTAAAATCACTCATTAATGCTGGAACTATGTTTCCAAGAAGTTATTATTATTTTTATGAGTCGGCTTAAATAAGATATTCTACCTTGTACCTCGTGCTGGGAATTATAATCATCATTGCTTGCTCGTGCAAAATACATTGTCAAACCAAACCTGCGCGGTTTAGGACTTATTCAACAAAATAAGGAAATTAAAATTAAAATTTGCGCATTTCGTTATAAACGGTTGATATATTGACAGAAAAAAATTCACATCGATATTATCTTGTGAGTAAAATTTTGAGCGAAGAAGAATTAGCGTGCGGTTTTGCGCGTTGTTTTCGGGATTTAGACTACCAAAGTACCTCAGTTCCCGCTAAACAGTATATCTTTTTAAGCATCTGCAAGTCACTTTGTTTCTCCATGAGACAGCTGAGTGACAAATCGTTAAGTCAGCATTTAGAACGTGCAATTTCTGGGAGCGCGTTTATTGAAATATTTTGTATGCGTAATTGACAACCACAAGTCTACCTGTTACTGCCAACTGAATATTCAGTCTAACCTTCCTGATGCACTAAAGTGATTCAAATTTGTAGCTGAATTTTTTAACTTCAAGTGATCTTGCAGTCGCTGAAATCGACTCACTGTTTGAATGGAAGGTTTCGTGTTTGAGAGGACACAAATGATTTCATTTGTTAGCCGTATAGATAGTAAACGACGCAATTCCGTAGTGAAACTATCAATATTATTTATACACAATAAGATTTGTGGTATTTTCCTATAATATTAAAAGCGCTAGAGGTATTCTGAAAGAGAAAACAATCGTTTGAAATGATAGCGAGACGCAATAAATTATAATTCGCTTTGATTACCTGGGTATGAGAACAATAACTCCCTTATGGTAAGTTCCTCAATGATATGCTCATAAACGACAATATTTTCCTTGTCCCTGAGTTTGTGCTTTGGTGCAGGATATATCTCAATTACTTAGCGACTGCTGCAACCATTAAGGAATAAGCGTCCAGCATTAAATTGTGTTGTTCTTTGCCTTTCGTCAAAACCTTTTTAAGCATTGTCGAGCTACAAAAGGCCAAAACATTTTAGAAATTACAATTTGCACTTCTAGAAAACACTTACCTTTTATAGTTTTACGGTTGTGTTAAGCATCGAGATCGAGGTAATAAGAAGGTAACATTGCTGAAAGCATATCGGAGCGGTGCGCGTTTCATCTGCTCCGAGCTCCAAGCAAAAACCGAACAAAACCTTGATACAAAAGCAGTTTTGCCGGTATAAACTTCCGGCTCTTCATTACCATGGCAACCAGCAATCATTTCCGGTAGTGTCACATCTACCACCTGTTAATGATGGTTGGTTATCCCACGCCAAAGAAAACAATACGCAGCGATACTAGAAACATTTCGTAATTCAGCTGATATGCTGGAAGATAATAATATCAGGG
>OZ026600.1:143200-185700 GCA_964020085.1 Micromussa lordhowensis | reverse complement strand
TTGATGATCGAAGTAAACAAGTTTACCTTTTTTTTCCTTCGCCGAGGTATTTTCTAAAAGAAATAGAAAACATGTTATGTTATAGAAACACTCGTGAAAGTTTGGGAGAAATCGAAAAAGCTGTGGAAACACTCGCCTGCGGCTCGCATTCCCACAGCATTTCTCGTTCTCCCAAACTTTCACTCGTGTTTCTATAACTCGATAGAAACACGGCAAATGTTTTCTATTTCTTAAATAATAAACTACTTATTAACCTCGAACCTCGAACTTTCAGTCTTCAAGGGAAAATCTCAAACTTCGGCATTGCCATATTGACCTCGCTTTCGCTCGGTCAATACGGTTTAAGATTTCCCGTAACTCCGAGAGGCCTCACTCTCAGCTCCTGGTTAGGGTCAGGGGTGATAATAATAGAGGGTGTTATTATTACCCCTAACCCTATTGTTATCACCCCTTGCTGCACGCCACTGATAGGCAACTGTACGCGGCTCCCTCGCCTTATACAGTAAACAGCTCACATAGGTTCAATGTTTAACATATTCCACTGGTTTAGCTGGGTATTAAGGTTAGTTATCTACCCCGGTTATGGCTGGTTCTTCTGTTCCATTTTGAACATAAGTAAAATTCATCGGTAGGTAAACAAGATTACACCTAGTTATACATGCCCTTCATTTTATTTGTTTTTAGCAATAAACCAAAGTATGCATTGTTATGTCGCTAAACAACTTGAATTGACTTTATATGCCTTTAGATAAACTTCGCTTCATACAGCGAAAATACTAAGTTCTGTGGCAAACACCTTCCCAAAAAGCTTTGTTTAATTATCTGACTCTGGATTTGAATATTTTGACTTAGGCAGAAACAATACAGGTAGTGCTAAGCTTATTAGGCTACATTTTACACCAGCAATTTTCCCCTTTCACGATACCGAGCCTAGACCAGATTTATAACAGCAATTTCCTCCTTTCACGATAACTTATGTAAATTACATTGAGTTCAAAGCCTGTTAAGGGGCCTGTGATAGCTTAAGAAGACAACTTAACATCTTGTCTTTATCCTCTTGAACGGCCTCGGCCTCGAGCAGACTACTTCATCCTGCATGGCTGGGATGATACCCTTACGGAAGGCCACGGACAGCAGCTCATCGGCATCTTTGATGTTGGGATACTGACGCATCGCCCATTTCAGGTACACCAGGAACTCGTTCCAGTCGATATAGCCATCTTTATCCATGTTGATGGCTTTCAACGCCTTCATCGTATCCCGACAAATAAAGCAGCCAAAGTAGGGAGCCATAAAGCCATTATAGAAGGAATGGAACTTGAGAAGGTCGTCAACTTCTTTATCCTCCTCGATATCCCATTTGTCCCAGATCCTGCGGACCTCTTCAAGGAGATGCTGGGTATGCGCACTTTTCACTTCGGCTTCTTCTATCACCTCTGCCATCTTGACGGTGAGTTTTCCTCCTGCTCGATCAAACAGGAGAGCGATGCCCACTGCACTCATGTATTCTTCCTTTCTGTTGCCGGTCAGATCTTCAAGCATTTTCTCTTTCATGGTATGCGCCATTTCCATCGTAAACTGCGGATCTGCACCAAACAGATTCACTAACCTCTCGTGGATCATGCGGTCGGAAGACAGAGTGCTGATTCTAACTGGAGCCTTCTCTCCAAAGAACTCGGCCAGATTGAAGTCGGTTTCTCCAACTGTACCACCAGCAATGCTTCCAAAGTCGAATGCCAAGTCCAGCGCCCTTTCGCCGTAGACAACCTGTTTAGGATGAGGAGGCATCCCGGTAGTGATCTTAGTCACGTTAGATGCGGCTTCCCTCAGCTGTGTGCACTTGTAACTATTCTGGACTTTGGTGTTGCCCATTCGCACAAGATTCATCAGCGTCACTGTAGAACACGCGTGACCAAGAGCTGCTCCTTCTTCGCAGACGCTCGCCCAGATGCCGGTGGCTCCGTTGACAAGACATTCAAGTTGCGTCATTTCTCCGAGGGCCCACTTCTTGTGGACATGAGCCAAAAGATGTCCAGACCATCCACGAGCGTCCATGATCTTACGCACGCCTAAATAGGAAAATATGTATTACTACAAAAGCCATTTCGTCCCGAATTATGCCTCAAACACTGAAAATGACTGACCTTTTTGTTTTCCCTAACGTTTGGGTATTTTGCACTAAGGTTTAAAAGAAGTGAGACCAGCCCTGAGCTTCCACAACATAGAAACAAAAGTGTGCTTCGTTTACAACGTTAACACAGACAAGAGTTACACAGACAAGAGTTGAGTAAGATATCTTACCTGCAGTCCAAGCTCCCACTTCCTCTGGTAAGAACTTGCCAGTTGGCTCCTCGAACAGAATTCCAAAAGGACGTTCAGCAGCAGACAAGGATCCCAAAAAGTCCACAACAGTGAACAATCGCTCCATCTGATACACCATAGAGTCCGGAAAGTCTCGTAGATTAACCATGATCTTGGCATCAGGGGACAGCATCCTTCTACTCCATTTAATCCTTTCCGACAGCAGCTTGCACATGTCCTTCACAGTGAAGACCTCCCAGTTAATGGAATCGATGGCGAGATCTATCTCGATGATGGGATTTATCAATCCAAGCGATTTCATCTTACTCAGGCCCACTGGAATAGTTTTAGTGTCAGGGATACCGCCATTCACTGCTTCGATAACTTCAGTGAAGGCAAACAAGTTGCTGACGTCTTCTCCTTTAGCCACGAGCTGTCGAAGGAAGGTGTCGTCGACGCGTGTCATGTGCGAGAAGGCTGCTACGATTATGAACTTGAATCCACACTTTTGTACCTCGTTGTAAATCTTCCACTTGTTTTCTAGCGTGTGGCCTCTCAGCTGACCCACAGTGCTCTCACGGATTGAGTTGTCCAGTACAATCAAGTCCAGGTCTTTCAGTCTAGCTCGTTTGCTTTTCTCCTGGGCAATGCTCTCACTGACCTCTCTTATTACGTCTTCAAATGGCATATTTCACTAAGTTGAAACCTGAAACATATTAACGAAAAACATGTTTAGAGATCAACCGAAATACGGGCTTCAAATTGATAGTCTATATGTATACCTTACTAAGTTACCTCCTAACAATAAGACTCGCACCCTTTACCCTCTCTGGGTGGACAATTAATTTAGAAAAACAATATATATGATAATTACATTGTTTTTTTCTGATGACTATTAGAAACCTTGAGACGAAGGCGGAATTGCGACGGAATATTGTTGAAACTCTCACCTCTAAAAATATCGAGGATCCGTTAAGAGGATTGATCAAAATAAAATCGAATAAAGCGTTCCATAAAGGTTCGAACGTGGCAAAACTTGTAAATAATGACAACAATTATATATATATTTTTAATTTAGATAGTTTAGTATCATAATCATAAGTGTTCTCATAGTGTCAACATCATTTAAGTCCCTACAAGTCCTTTTTACCACCCCAAAATCAAAGACGGAAACGTACGAGGTACTCCTCGCTCGTGGCAGGCTACCAACTCTATACAACAGACGTCTACAAGATACTGCCACTTTGATGTTTGAGGTTTAAAACAGTCTTGTTCCAGCTGTCTATCTCGACTATTTAAAACTAAGAACTCTCAATACTGCCTCAGAAACTGTGACTTTGAAATACCTCGTTTTAATGCTACAGGTTATGGAAAGCACACAATAAGGTACCCGGGTGCATAAATGTGGTCAAACCTTAGCAAGGAATTAAGGACGTCACAAACCCTTATGACATTTAAGACGAGGATAAGAAAATAAATCGACCTTTCAGACCTTATTGACAACAATAGCAGTTGCTGCATAGTATGTAAATCGTGAAAAGAATCATTTTATAGTATTTATTATTATGCTGTAAATAAGTGTTTATCAACTTCGATATTTATTTATTAATTTCTGTAAACTAGTTATTAGCTATTGACTTTAGTTAGGTGTTCCCAATAAGCTAATATATAACTAAATACACTGACACGTTAATAAAGTTCGCTCATTCATTCATTCATTCATTCATTCAATAGGCTAAAATTTACAATGCATTCAAAATAACAATTAGAAACAGTAAAACTGATGGTGTAAAAAGATAGACACTAGACTTTTTTACCACTAGGGTGTTATGTAATTACAAACAAAAAATAAGAACTTTTTTCACGACTCAGAAAGGAGAAGACTTGTGGATAGTAAAACATATTTTTGAAGTGTTAATTGTATCCAATTCTATTCCTAGAGTTGAACTCTGACCTTTTATTCAAACCGTTAAAGGGTGCAAAGTTGTGCACTCCAAGAAGCTTCTCTTGTTAGAAAGCGATCGTCGAGGTTGTTGTGGTCACTGAAACTACAAATTTGTTGAATGATGACAAAATCAAAATCAGACAAGTGTTCTTCGTTTTATTCATGGCTGATTTGTAGTTATGAAATCTGACTATAAAATCATTGTTAAACTGGTTAAACTCGTAATCTATAGATATATCGATTATCCCCGCGATCTCGTGGGTAGTCAAAATTTACCCGTCAATGATTTACAATAGCAGGCTTCAAGTAACGATGTTTAATTTCTAATGTATAGTTCAAAAGGGGAAAAAGAATAGTCAGAAGGGGATGGGAAATTATTGCATTTATAAAAGGTATGGAAAACTACCGTGACATTATTGAATTCCAGTTCTGATTTTCAGAGTTATTTGAGCATTTTGCAGTTCTTATTTCTTGGAGAAAGTTAAGGCGGGGGTAAACCCGAAAGCCGTATTTTGGCTGGGTATTATGTTTTTAATGCAAATATCTCGTTTACGTTTCAAGCAATCAAGAATTTCTATGCTCATCTCACATATCTATGTTTTGGGTTGTTTTGTAATTTTTTTGGTGATTTTTAGGTATATTTAGAGAGAAATAGTTTTTCTCATAGGATTAGTAAAATTGATGGAAATAGGAAATTTTGAAGACTTGTTGTTGTTTTAAAATTAGAGTTTGAAATTAAAAATTGGTACATACACTCCGTTCCTTTCTCATACGTAGCTGTAAGCTCATCAGAGAAGCTATGTTATAGCTGCCGACTGTGTTTTGTGGCAGCATTTTGAGGTTTTCTGAGACTTTGAGGTCAAATACAGACTTGGCAGCGGCAATAACGAAACTAACGTGAGGCGGCTGTTTCTTCTACACCTTGGTCTTTCCAGTCGAAAGAGCTTCTATCTTTGCCTGAAGGGTGAAAAGAAATGTAATAAGACTTACCGACAGATGAAAAAAATGTCTCCGCATTCGTTTCTGGCTGCGTACTGTGAAGTTCTCTAGCTGAATAGAAAAGAATAATGTGAAAAGAGAATGTACGTACATTCAATTTATGCTCTTGACCCACCCATTACTACACAGCACCGAACGGGATTGGCTGAATGTCTGTCAATACAAAGAGATTAGAATTTATTTTGTCCGTCGAAATGTCTTGTTAGCAGTTTCTTACTTTCGAGTCAAGGAGCTAGAAAACGCGAGGTGCTAACATTAGAAACAAAAACCAATGTCAGTGTAGTTGGATGTTCTTCTCACTGAGGTTCACTTTTTTTTCGTGCACATACTCGCCGACAGTCTCGACTTACTATAGTTTCATAACAATATATATGATAATTAATATTGTCTAAATATTTTTAGAAACGTTAAAAACTCTTAGAGACGAGGACACAAGACGTATTTTGAAAACATCACCAGGGGTAGCGCCTATACCTGAATACTATTTTTCATTTACACTATTCTCTTGAGCTTCAAATTGAAAGTAGAAGAAACTGGCTCAGAAATTATTTAATATATATTCACTCTCTGCAAAAAATTGTAAGTTGGGTTTCTGTTTGTTTCTGAGCCTTTAGAAAATACAACCTAAAAAACAAATAAAAAGTTTAGAAGCTCATTTTACTAACATATACTACACGCAAGCAGAAAATACGATCAAATGCTAGCAATGACCACTTTCTATCTTGTCTATTTTACAAAAGCAAACGCCGTCAAATTTTCAACTTCAGTAGCTTCTCGTCGAGGCCAAGTGTTTGCTCAGTGTTTGCTCCATTTTGGTAAACTGCAGACATTACTATGATGAACCTCGGTTGCTGCAAAACCATGCAAATTCTTAGGAGATTGGAGGAGGTTGTGTTCGAGGAATGACGTTTTGGAGAAAATGTTGTGTCGACTTGGATGGGCTGTTGTCCTGTTCTGTTTCCCTCATGCCCTCATGTAACACATAATTAATTGCAGTTCTTAACTAAATTTTCCACACTGTGAATTTAAATTTAAAAGAGAGAACATGAAAGCAGCATTGTGCAAAATAGCGTCTCGCTTAGGATGAGGTCTTATGTTTAAGCTTGATTTTCTTGCACTTCATATTAAAAGAAAAAGAAACCATTGCGAGAGAAAAAAATATATTTATTTCAATACGGATTCACTGAACACAGAAAAGAAAATGGTCCTTAACACTCGTTAATTCTATGTGAGGTCGGTCAGGGAGCATCTATTTTATACTTGGGTTGACAAGAAAGCCTGAAATAAAAAGACTTTTCAGTAAAGATTTTAATCTCATAATCTTATAAGAGTGCCTAGCTCAGTTCACAATTTTAGCGAATTTTCTTGTGAAAACCCGCTCTCCCGTTAAACAAATTCCATATAGATGCAAATCGTAAAAGAAACCAATGATTTTTGTTTGTTGTATCTCACCATTAATTGTGAATATAATGTAAATATCGTGTTGAGTTGGAACTAAATGCGATTTATTACCAGTGGGGATAAATAATTTTATGCAACCTGGGCCATGATAAGTTTCCCGGATGGACTCACATCCGGGACCCAAATAAATGTAGAGTTAGGCATTTGAGTATCAGGTTACAGGCCTCTTGGTGAAGGGCAAGTTTCTTTTCTCGGTTATCTCGCGTATTACTTCTCTTACGAAGTCCCCTTCAGTTGGCCGACGGCTGGAGAGAAGTCCTAGAAGGTTTTCCCAAACATTGGACAGAGAGCAAGTGTCTAGTAGTTTTAACAGCTAGCTGTTTAATTCTTGTCGTTCGTCTCACATGGCGGCGGCGAACGAGAAACCACGTGCGCTTGTATTAGGGCATTCATTAGCCTGCGTAGGAGGCGTGTAAAGGGGGGGGGGGGGGCTGAGGGAGAAAAAAGAGCGGAGAGAGCGGAGAGGCAAAAAATGTAGAGATGCGGGGGGGGGGGGGGAGGGAGTAAGGAAACGCCTGCTATAAAGACCCCCATTGGTTCATTTCTGCTGTCGCTGGCGGCCGCAAAATTCTGATTGGTTAATCGGACAATGGGACGGATTTGTGAAGAATTGCGAAAACAACCAAAATGGCGGCCGAAGTCAATGTCCTAGCGAGGGCTTTGGCTGACTTGAACGTCGTCGCTCGTAGTGAATTCAAGTTAAAACCGGAGCGAGAAGTTGCAGTAAAATCCCTTCTAGATGGAAAAGATGTATTAGCGGTGTTGAACTGATACATGTGTAGATAACTTAAATTAATTAGCCCTTTCTCTTTTACAATAGGTTTAGTACTCCACCTCTCCAGGACAAAAACCCCAGGCTCTGGAAACTGAGCGTATCAGTCCACAAATCCCCCTCACCCCGAGACTTCTCATGCGCAAGATATCAAAACCCCAGCCTCTCTCAAAACCCCAGCCTCTCTCAAACTCCGGAAACGAAACACTTTTTCCTTCTGGTAAATAGTATCTTGTTAAGAGTACTGTTTGCAATGGACGCAAATTTAGCCACCCCGAAGATTTGTTTTAGGGGCTGTGGCTTCGCTTCAACGCATGTACTCGCGTGGAGACCCTTACATCTGCCTGGTCCCCAGTCTCCCGCGTAATAGCTAGTAAAGCTAGTGAGGAGGAACGCAGAGAATCACGGGGAGGAGCGCCCTTTCGCTCATTCCCAGTCTCCCAATCGCACTTTTCCGCTAAGAAAAAAAATAAGAAAAACCTCCTTATATCGCAAACATCGAGTGGATCGAAAGAAATCGGATCAATTCCAAAGTTCTAGCTACTGTTAGTAAGGAAACTCGTCAGTGGAGAAGACCCGTCCATCGACGAAAAGGAGGACGCAGTCCTAGTTACTAATGCAGACTCAAATGAGATTTTATGTGAGGACCGGCCGGTCTTAGACCTAAAATTGGCCTTCGCGAGTCTGTTTTGGTTTCTCGATCGTTTGCTCCTTTGTAGTTATGATTCTGTGACGTGCAAATAAATACAAACCTGACCCGTTTCGTCGGGATGCAAAATAACGTGTTTTGTTACATGACTATGACAATTATTCATTATGTTCACGATCGCGACTTTGAATCGTTTTGGCTTTGGGATGTTAACCGTGAACAGCTAAGTTGTAGCAGCCAAAGTAGGGAGCCATGAAGCCATTATAGAAGGAATGGAACTTGAGAAGGTCGTCAACTTTTGTATCGTCCTCGATATCTCATTTGTCCTGCGGACTTCTTCAATGAGGTACTGCACACTTTTCATGTCGGCCTCTTCTATCACCTCTCCCATCTTGGCGGTGAGCTTTCCCCCATGTATTCTTCCTTCCTGTTGCCGGTCAGATCTTCTCTCCAAAGAACTCGGCTAGATTGAAGTCGGTTTCTCCAACTGTACCACCAGCAATGCTTCCAAAGTCGAATGCCAAGTCCAGCGCCCTTTCGCCGTAGACAACCTGTTTAGAATGAGGAGGCATCCCGGTAGTGATCTTAGTCACGTTAGATGCGGCTTCCCTCAGCTGTGTACACTTGTAACTATTCTGGACTTTGGTGTTGCCCATTCGCACAAGATTCATCAGCGTCACTGTAGAACACGCGTGACCAAGAGCCGCTCCTTCTTCGCAGACGCTCGCCCAGATGCCGTTGGGTCCGTTGACAAGACATTCAAGTTGTGTCATTTCTCTGAGGGCCCACTTCTTGTGGACACGAGCCAAAAGAAGTCCAGACCATCTACGGGCGTCCACTATCTTACGTACACCTAAGCAGTATAAAATATATTGCTATGAATACTTTTTTATCCCGAATAATTATGCCTCAAATATTGTGAAAGGCTGATTTCTTCATGTTTTTTCCCTAATATTTGGGGCTAATTCTGCAAAGGAGGTTCAGAGCCACCTTAAATTTTCGAAAATTTCTGCAAAAAAAAAGACTCATTTCCCGGAAAACCTAATAAATTTTCGAAAAGCTCTGTGGTGTAATCGCGAGGCGCCACTTATGTTGGACTGGAGACACCCCTAGAGGTACACTGACGGTAACCTTTTGTATAAATCAGCCTAATCAGATCACTGGTGCTTTATTCTAGAGCAAGGGTAGTTTTTTTCACTATAATGTTACTCAGTGTTTTTCGATGCTCTCACTATTATTCCGCTGCAAAGGCGTCACTGTTATGCTCCATTATGCTTTCATTTTAGGCCTAGTTTACTGAAGCGGGAGGAGCGCCTCATTGTAATCCTCCATTATTCTCCGGCTTGAATATTATGAGATACGTTTTCTCCTAATGAAAAAAATCGCTCAGATGCAGCAGAGGTTATTGAGTAAAGATACCACGGAATGACGACTGCAGGTTTTTTATTTGACAGAATCTACTGTTTAACACAGTTTTCGACGATTTCCACGAAGAAGCTTAGTTACACTGTCTTCAAGTAACAAATGTTCTATTGGTGCGATCCAAATCCTATGCTAAGAATAATTAGTTACATGTTAATGAAAAAACGGCTGCTATAATTACCGAGTGAAACACACATAAACTGGAGCTCAGGCGATTCTTGGCGTTCTCTCCTTCCAATATTTAGATTCTTGTCCCCAGAACCACCTGCTCCTCTTAGCCGCGTTGTTTTACGTTTCCGGATCCAACTTTTCCTCTCCCCAAGGCCACGCCGGCTAAGAGGTACGAGAAAATCTGGGACGAGTTAAGAATCTCACTGGCCAGTTCAACCAGTTGTGACTGATTCAAAAAAACTGAAACACTTCCTGATCAGTTGCCAAGAAACGCCTGTGTGAGTTCAAGCCCAGCCAGCCATGTGGATACAAAAAGTCATACTCAGCACGATAAGGATGCTAGGAACATGTGATTCCAACATGGATACTTTTCCTTTAGTGGTTGGCTTGGTGGCAGGTTGTGCATACTCTTTCAGCATCATCTTGACATTTTCCAGTGAACCGTTGTTCGGTTTTGGCTTTATTCCTAATAGCTTACACATCAACGGGTACAGATCCACGGTGTTGAATGGGGACACTTTCAGGCCTTTTTGAAAAGCAGGCCCATGCGCGAAGAACACGGAGTAGCTCTTGGACTTTTCTGCAGGCCATCCGTGATCCCCTACGGTCCAATTCCCTTGACGAACGCTTGCTCGCGACGTTCTTACGATCCATCCCACATCAGGGTCGACGAAAATTGGCGGGATTCTCCGGTTGTGCTTCCAGTGGTATTCTTTAGGAATGTTTTCTTTTTTGTATACCGTCATGTGCGAGTTGTTGGTGCGCGTGAGGTTTCGGTAGATTTCGTTTATCTTGTCATCAGCGGCCCAAATGTGGCCAACGGCTCCTCCTTCGACAAGCTGAATATCATCAAGGTTGATAAAATCTTCAAGGAAAATTTGCCGGGTAGATGAAGTATCAGTCATACTATGGTCGCTGACGAAGATAACATTAACTTTGTCGAAGAGGTTAGCGTGCTTGAGACTGTTTATCAAATATCCCACGGTGTCATGGTCCACTGCCTCCATGGCGTGTTTGTATTGCTGCGTGGTTATTCCGAATCCGTGACCAGTGCTATCGGGTTGTTCGATGTACAATGCAACAAACCCCGGAGGGCTGTCAGATTGGAGCCATTTTATTATCTTATCAATGCGCTGTCGCGATGGCTCGCTGTGATTCACCATGCAGTGAATGTAGGGTGGCCAGCCATTACGAGTCGTATTCCTCATTTTTGCTCATGGATGTTACGTAACATCCATGAGCTTAGGAGGCAGTCGGATGGCACTCGATCACTCACTCACTCACTCACTCACTCACTCACTCACTCACTCGATTCTGATTAATTTATTCATTAAACCGGATTAAATCGTTTCTCCCAACCCTCCCCTGCTTAGTATGGTTCTTTTCCTAGGCACTCGTGGTGTAGCTTCAGCAGGTTTTAGCGGGGTACTAGAAAGACGAATTTTTTGTCCGACAACATGGAGTTCGTACATATGGCAGCTAACGCGGCACGAAGATGGTTTATGGCTCAACTCGTGGAGTTGTAAAATTGAAATTTGTCAAGCTAAGCAGCAGTAGCTGTAACAAATGGACATGGAAAGACAAGAAGCATAGCGCTCGTCAAAAACCATGTGTAAATTTATATTGAAAGGTCAAGGTGTTTTTTCATTAGACGTAAACAAAATTCTCCGATTACAAGTCACGCTAAACTCACGCTATGCAAAGAATGTAATCAGATACTCTTTTTGTATATTTGCTGAAGGGCAAGAGAGTCACGTTTCGCAGACAGTGTAAGTAAACAGCCACGTGTAAGTAAACAGCCACGAGAAGATGGTAAATTTTTTTTTTTGTTAGATTATTTTTTATCAGTGCTGGCCTGATGGGCCGCTTGGCACAAATGTAGACTTTGACTTCCACCGTCTGAGTTTCTATTTGCAGAACGAGTGCTTGTGCCAAACGTTTCCCATGAAAATCACTTGATTTTCATGCGAATGACCGTGCAGGTGACATATATTTTCATACCAATAGTTTCGCTCAAAGACTCGTTTTGCCACAGTGGCAAAAGTAAACTTGGCATTGGGCTATTCATCCATGAGCTTCTCAGAGAGCCTTTGATTGATAATTCCTTTGGATTTACCTCGCTGCAGTTGACGGGGCAGATTGCTGGCCTTTCGTAGAATGTGGGTTTCTGGGGATATCCACCGAATCCCGGCCAGAAATACAGCGCGCTTCGCCCACCACCCTTCTGCAGAGTCAGCCAAATTGGTTCGGAAGCGTTGTAGAATTTAGCATCGTAATTAGCACAGTCGTAATCGAGAACAAACTTCTCTTGATAAACTGGATCCCAGAAAGTATTGGAGACCATCCCGTGGCTTTCAGGGTACAAGCCTGTCAGGAATGTCTGATGATTTGGCCAGGTTTTACTTGGCACAACAGTCTTGATGTACTTAGCAACAACCCCCTGTCGAGCAATGTAGTCGAGATTTGGTGTGCTTGCATATCCATCATCAAGGTACTGCCACCTCAAGCCATCCATTGAGACCAGAATTACAGTTTTAGCTTCTTGCTTTTCATCGTTGACAGCAAGACTCGCTTGTACGAGGAAAGCGAAGACCAAAATTATGTTACAGAACAGAAACATTTTGTAATGATCGAATGAAGTTGCAGGGTTAGTGCGTGGTCTGTTGACAGGGGTCAGGCCATCAGTGAATCTTATTACTACGGTAAACATGTTCCCTTGTGCCTCTGTTTCAAAACGAGTCTAAGTACGAAACCATTCAAATGATTTGATTTGCATGAAAATGAACCTGTAGGCGGAACTCATTTTCATATGAATGGTTTCGCACTTAGACTCGTTTTGACACGGAGGCAAAAGGGAACTAGGAAATGGCCTATGCAGGCTATCCCCGGCAAAAGTCTGTCAGACTATCCATAACTCCTTACCTATGCTCGAATCTTCACGTGCTCCCACCCGCCCACCCACCTCACCCGTTTAATGCCTGCTACACAGGCCACGTCTTAACATCTCCTTCGCAGCCATTTTTTAGGATGTCACGCAACGCTCCCCCCAGAGAGGGAACGTTGTGTGACATCTCAAAAGACGGCTGCGAAGGAGACCCCGCTTCTCAGAACCCAGGTTGTTATTAAAATAATGACGAAATGTTGAATAGATTGGTGATGCTTTATTTTACCCGGAAATAGTGACGCCACTAGTTGGAAAAGTGACGTCTTGCATATGTGAAAAGGACTGGATACAAGTTATCATGGCCGGCAGCTCTTTCGCAATAACTGAGCCCACGCTCTCGGCCGCAAACAAGAAATCAAAATGGCGGCTACGACGAAGCGAAAGAGAGTGAGCAAAAAATCAAAGCAAAGCTGGCGCAAGAACACAGATATCAAAGATGTGGAAGAGTATCTCGAGGAAGAAAGGCGCGAAGAAAGAACTGGGTGAGTTAAATGGGCTGAAAGCTTACCACACAAGAGATCGAGTCGATCTCGTTGTCATCCACGTGGGACGTACACTGTACATGTACTAACTTAAGATTAATAAAAGCTTGCGTTTTTAAAGTTAATGCCAGTAAGCTTATAGTGTTTTTTCGTGTGAGTTCATAACGAGAAGAAGTCTACTCTGTGCCTAGACTATTCACAGATCAGCTGATTAATGCCAGTTAAGCTTATGTCTTAAGCTTATATTATGAGAAACTTTTGCAGTTCTTCATGAAGGTCATTTCTACAAATCCCACGGTGAAGCTTTGATTGCAAGTTCCTTGCCCATGTGACACGGTCACAATTTTGTTTTAATGACTGGTCATGGAAGCAATAATTGTTTACAAATAAAATACTGTTGTTATGCCTTGAACTAACACATTTACATGTTATATATAAAATACTGTAGTAGTCATGAAGTGCTGGGTGTTCTGTATTGCTTTTGAAAAAAAAAAAAAAACCTTACAGAGGTTCCACAAATTGAGTCAAATACAGCTGATACATTCAAGATGGTTTAACATTACATTATGAAGTCCCATTTATTATTATTAGTTTTAGGTATCATTGAGAGATGTCTCATTAAACATTTGTTTGTATTTAAAATTTTGGACAGTGGGCCAGTCTCAGAAAAACCAGATGAAGGTCTGTTTTTCGTTGACAAGGAAACTGAGGAAATGCGGACAACTGGTATGAAATATTATAAAGAAAACATTTTTTAGTGGAAGCAGTCCATTTTGTTTGTTACATAGCTGAAATAAAGGCAAAATTATAAACAAGTAAGAAATGGACCTAGCAACCCTGAGATTAAATGGGAAAAAAGGCTGAAATTTATACAGTTAAAGGCAATTTAACAGAGTTAACAACAATGAACGTAATTCTTACCTGCATGGTCAGTGGCATTTAGATATGGTGTTCCATGGGTTCTTGGATCAAAGAGCATTGTAGCAGTTTGCATTTCAGCGTTTTCTTGAGCATTAACATTTTCTTGAATGCTGGGACTCTTGTTAAAGGCTGTTTCCCCTTCCCCGTCCCTCCCGCTCTTTCCACTGTTTTATCAGTGTGACAGGTGTTGGTTTTTCTCCTTTCTATGTGGGGCTTGTGACTGGGCTTCCAGAATTTGCCATTTGGGAGTTGTCTCCATCTGGCAGCTGGCTGTCAAAGCTCCTGGGTGTTGCAAGGGAGTTGTTAAATGCCATAAAAATATTTACATGCAAACATGAATGTTCTTTTTCTTTTACTGATTATCCTGGCCTGCCTCAATTAGCACTGCTACCTGCAGAGCCAGGAGATTAAGGATAAATTGTCATATAATAAAATATTGTTGTGTTGTTGTTGTTGTTTGTTCAAGTAATGTATATATAATTTTACATACCATCAGTCTGTGTGTTTAAAGAGGGGTTATACTGATGTAATTAAATTATGCAGCTGCTAACAACATTAATTCTGTAGATACATGTGTCATATTAGTTTAGATTATTAGATTATTAGTTTTTTTTATAATGCAGAGAAGTCTCAAGAGTGCTCAAGGAAACGGAAACTCCTCAAGGCAGATCAGCTTCTTCTACCAGAAAGTAAGATTAAACCAGTTGGGAGTAAACAAAGGAAGGTGAAAGAAAAGAACAGACCAGCTGAAAATCCCAGTGACTCATCTGATTCAGAAACTGAAGATGATAAACGTAGACCTGCGGCTGTCAAGACGAACAACAAGCACAAAACAGTGGCAATGTTTGATTTGTGGAAAACAGAAGGTAATGCAGCAGTACAGTATGAATGTCCATTCTAGCAGCTTGACACATTGAATTTGTAATGTACATTTAACAACATTAATACCTCTTAGATTTACACACCGTGGACGAACATTTTCTCAGGACTACAAGGAAAAGTAAAGTGAAGGTAATGAAAGCATTTCTGATTCGACTGTAAAATAGGTGAGATTTGTTGTGACTTCTAAGTACTCGTACATGTAGTTGTTCTGATGATGAAGATAGTAGGTGAGTAACGACATTGCATGTATATAACACACATTGTTTTTATTAATAGTGATTGTAGTTGTGTTCAGAGAACACAAGCCTAATTTTGACCTGTGGCTTTCCTGAGTTGGTTATCCTGTGCATGGTTATATGTTGGAAAATCCACATGCATTCCCGTAAGGACACCAAAATGGCCACCCCGCTTGAGTTTTGCAGTGGCATGTCACAGTCAGTAACGTTACTAAGACGTGATAAGACATGTGGTGAACATGTGAGCCGGCCATGTGATCTCGTCTTTGCGCTGGATCTTTCTTTGACCTCTTTCAAAATTCAAATTCAAAATTCAAATGTTTGTTTATAGTGGAACATACACTTAGCTACACCAAGCTAGTTCACAGGCATGCCACTCAAACAGCTGAAACAAATAATTCAATTAAACAGAACATTGTTAAGAATCCCAACTGGCCAGAAGCAGACCAGTTGGCAATTTACAAGTGTGGCCGAGGATTTGAACTCGGGCGTACCGTGAAACAAATCTAGCTAGTGGCCAGAGCGGGACTCGAACCCGGGACCGCTGGATTGCGAGTCCGACACGCTCGTCTTTGCGCTGGATCTTTCTTTGACCTCTTTCAAAATTCAAATTCAAAATTCAAATGTTTGTTTATAGTGGAACATACACTTAGCTACACCAAGCTAGTTCACAGGCATGCCACTCAAACAGCTGAAACAAATAATTCAAATTAAACAGAACATTGTTAAGAATCCCAACTGGCCGGAGGCAGACCAGTTGGCTATTTACAAGTGTGGCCGAGGATTTGAACTCGGGCGTACCGTGAAACAAATCTAGCTAGTGGCCAGAGCGGGACTCGAACCCGGGACCGCTGGATTGCGAGTCCGACACGCTGACCACTCGGCCACGCTGCCTCCTGAATCGCCTTGGCTTTGGGAACAGCTATATTTAGATTGCATTTGTTGATTAGTTCCACTTGTGACAGATAGCTGTCTTTATCTGGTCAAAAATTGTTTGGAATCGGTGGAAAAGTACTCTGAAGGCAAGATCCATAAGAGTGAATGGCAAATAACTTAAGGAACAGCAGTCACACAGAGTTTGTTTATGATAAACAAGCATGCAATTGCAAATGTTTGCTTATATTTGTGCTTCCAGCTTAAAATAATATACGTAAAAGATATATACTTTTAGTTAGCTTTTATGCTGTAAGAATATTTAGCACAAAATTGAAGGCTGCCATCATACAATGTATCAACAAATCGTTGTTTATTCAGGGGACCTCTTCATTGACATGGAGTTTGACACTATGTATATCTGTCTGTAAAACCTTGGTTGTTGATGAAAATGTTGATTTTAGCAATAGACAGAGGTTGAAAGTTGGCTAGTGAAATCATTTATGGTATATATTTAAGTAATCATCTTTGATTACTACTAGTTATAGTTACTTTATTTAAAATCAAAAACTGTGGGGAGTGTTTGCAAATGTACAATCTCCCAAGCCAGAGTCTCATGTTGAAAATGCCCAACTAAACTGCATTTAAGTCTGGGTTAGTACATCACACATTGTGTGACTGCATCTTGAGGTGTTGTACATAGTAGATGATGTGAAGGTATGTGAGAGAAAAGTGCGTGTCCAGAAAAGACTTACATGTAACATGCTAAAACATGCATTTTTTTCTCACATACTTATTTTGTAATGAAGGAATAGAAAAGTCAAGCTGTAGAAAAAATATAAAATCAAAAACAAACCTGAATGTTACTACAACTAACAAGTTATACACTTTAAGTGTACCAGGTTACTCTTTGGAAGTTCAATTGATTGTTAATAAGCTCTTAAAACAAGGTATTTTCTGAAATTTGGGGAAAGGATTTTTTCCAGCAGAGTTTTTCAGTATTTGCCATAAATCTGTCAGTGTCTCTCAATATTTTGTGATCATAGAAACCAAAGACAATCAACAGGAATACGTCAGAGTTAGAAGCTGTTGAAGTTTGCATGCCTGGAGCATCATATAACCCAAACTATGAAGATCATCAGGTAAAGTTCCTTCTTCCTGGAACTCAGTATAATAAACAGTTCATGTCCAAGAATAGATCTGTCCTGTAAATATGCATGAGTTCAGCTGGGTACTGAGACAGTCTTATCATCGATTGATGACTGTTTATTGTGAATTTCCTGTTTGCAGGTTTTACTTCAAACTGCTCATGATGTGGAGTCAAGAAAAGTAAAAGAAATAGAGAAATTGAACAGACAAGTCAGGCTCTTGACTTCTGAAGAAGCTGCCAATTTAGTAAGTATACCGCATCAAAAATTACTGTTTGTAGATATCAATCATTGAGAATTGGAGAAAGGGCTTTTACTGACATCATTTCAATGGAAGTTACATTACATGTACATCCACAGTAAAACCCTTATTAAGTGGCCGTCCCCCTATTAAGCGACCAGTTATCGAAACTATAAATAAAACGCCTATTGACCAGACACCTCTATTAAGCCACCTCCTTTTGGTCGTTCTGATGAGGGCTTTCTGTTGTCCTTACCCCTATTAAGCAGCCACCGGAAATTTAGTACTTGTAATTTGGCCTTGTTTTTGATAAAGCCATAACAGATAAGAGTCCGAAAATGAAAGTGATGCCGGATAAAAACATCCAAACAATGTTTATTATGATTAGTTGATGTGATTCCATGTTCACTAAGCAACTAAACCAATGGTAAAAATTATAACTTCAGTGAAGAGCATGTGATATACATGTACATGTACATGTAGCATTTTCGTAACAAGTGAATCAGGACAACAGTGATACACAGTCTTTATTATGTGCAACTGTAGTCACAAGTCTTCAGGCATTTTTCTAATTGAATAAATTGATGATTCAACCAAGTTTTGTGCTAATTCCTGATGAACCTACCCCTATTACAATGTAATTGGCCACCTTCCATTTCCCCAAAGGGTGACCACTTAATAGGGATTTGACTGTAGTAAGAATTGTAAGTATTGAGTTTGTTTGTTCTTGTTTGATGCTCAGCCAACATGGACAGAAGAGATGAGTCAAGGGCTCTTTGCTGAGGATGACAAGGAAGTGGATGAAGCTGAAAGCAGTGATGATGAGTGTGAGGGAGCCCCTGCTGCTGCTGTGAGAGCTGTGGACAGGAAAACCAAACAACAGAGAAGAAAAGAGAAAGAAAAAGAAGAAGAGGTAAGCATGGTGACTGGAGGTGAATAACTAAATCACTTCTATTATTTACTCGTTACATGCCCTGACCTACCCCCACCCCTCAGCTCGTATTATTTAGGCTTGAGATGGCCATGCATTTTGAATGCAGTGCCATTGTAATTAACTTCTTTTCTTTAACTTGTCAGTTTGATAGGCACAGAAACTCGGACTGGATTGTTGTGTTACTGCAAGGTTAAAACCTTGGTTTGAAATTTAAAGTCAAATAAAAATGAAAAACAGAAACAAAACTGATAGTAATTTACAGAAAGGCTGTAAACATCATGTTAACAAAATTACTTTAATACTAAAAATACTTTAGGAGTTAAATTACGAAAGGAACACACCTGATGGTCCTGCACTGTAGCTTGATATGTGTTTAGGTACTTTTATTGGCACATGCAGTTAGTAACTGAATTGATTTGTCTTTAAAGGAATTCTACATCTACATCTACGTTTGATTTGTTGGTAAAGTTGTTAGACATCACACCAATGTGAAATTGTGCTCACACACATCAGTACATTAATCAATCCTTTTTTTGTTTTTGTGTACGATTCTGAATCTACAATATACAGTTTATGATCCAAGCTTGGCAGTGAGCATGCATCTCTCAGCACAGTACTACACTTTGATCCACATGCACAGATATCAGTGAATTGTCCTTATCATGATCTTAAAATTGCCTTTAACAGTGTTAGTGTCAACATGTTTCTTACAGCAAAGGAGACTTGAAACAGAAAAGAAAGACAAGTTGAGGCAAAATGAGATTTTTAGGTAAATTTGTAAGCATATACTGTATCTTCAATGTATGTGATATCAATTCCATGTCCATGAACGGCACATATGTGTTTTGCAAAAAGGATTGAATTTAATGTATTCTGGATACTAGTAACTGTATTTTTTGCCAAACAAGTACGTTGTACATGTACATACAACTGTTGATCTATCTGTTGAACGAAAATCAGAAAGTTTTGATGACTTATAGAGTATTGTGTGCTCTAAGGACTTTGAAAACGTGTCAGTTTTAAGATTTTCGCACACAATTTTAACTGGGCATAATTGTGCAAAGTATAAAGTTATGTTTTCAAACCATTCTAAAGATGTAATTCTCCCCTTCTATAACAGATTAAAAACTTTGAAAAAAGAAATCAACATGGCTGAGCAACAGGCTGAAGATAGAAAGAAAAAGAAACAGGAAATATCAAAGAGTTCTGCTACGAAACCCAAAAGACTCGGCAAACATCAGTATCCTACATGTACTCTACATGTACTGTGCACCCCTCCCCCCTTAGATGGGAGTGGGTAAAGAAGGGAAACAGGGGAGTGGGCAAAGGGATACGCTCCTTATCTCCAAGAAATTGTTGGCCATAGGTATTGCAGAGGCTATCAGTGAACAACATTCTTTTCATTGCATGAATGATCCATAGTGAACAGTTGAAAATTAACATATCACTTAACTACATCTCAAGATATGAATCGCCTAATATAGAGGTACAATTAAGTGGGGAGCTAGCTGGAAATCTCCGTACATTGAAGGTGAGTAGCTTGTGACTCCAGTGTACAGAGACTTCTTTATCCGGCTCACTCGAAGTTACTAGAGATGGTTGGTCTATCATGTAGGTTCTCTATGTTTTCTTGCAATAGTTTGAAGAGTCCCGGATGTGGTTTCGTATGAATTTTACGAGTGGTGTATTTTGCAGTAAAATACTCGTGTCTATGTAATAAATGTGGTATTTAATGAGGTTAAGTTTGGAAATTCTAACCTTTGTGTTCACAGCAAGAGGGAAACTTGTTTGAAGACAGATTCAAAAGTCTTCAGCGAAGAAATATCATTGAAGCAAGACAACCTGTTAAGTAAGTTATCTTCTCTTCCTTCACACCGCACTGGTAGACATTTCCATGGAATTCTAAAATATGTATTGTTTACACAGCAGGACCTGGAGAGAAGTAACGTCTTGACTCCAACATTATACTAAAAAGATCTTCTTGTGGCCGTGATGATGACGTAGAACTGTCAGTACTGTTTCATGACGTCTGACTGGCGTAAAAGAATTATTATGCATAATTACATGGAAGGGCTTCCTTTTACAGACCCCCTTGCACACCTTCAAATTAGTTAATCAGTATATCATCATATGGTGGGTTGATTCTCTTTTCTCGTTGCTTTATCGTGCGATCTAAACAGAACTTATGCATTATTTTTATGAATTCAATTCACCTATAGCGGTTGACACCCTGCTAGCGGACTCCCCCTGTAGATAGACTAAATGGACACTTATCTATGGTCGAATCCACATGTGAACACCCCATTTCTACCCTCTTGTAAGCTAACAACTCTCAAGTCCACATTTCTTCGTACTCCGAGGTTTTCTGCTGACGGGTGGTTCGACTGTAATTTAAAGTGGTTGTATACATTTGAAAAGATCTTGTCATGTTAAATTGATCCTGTACTCTTGTAGACCACATCGAAAATACAAGCAAAAGACCTATAAAAGAAAATCGTACGACCAACCCTGCATAAAGGAAATCTAGCTTTGGAAGGTAAGAGGTTTCACTGTCATTTGTAATATGGTAGGAATCAACAGACTTTCCAAGCTGAAAATGTTAGCCTGGAAAATTTGACAGTAATATTGACATTTCTTTATTGTCTTTATTCTGTGTTACCTGCCTACGAGCAGAGCGTGTTGACGTTAAATTTTAAACGTGGAACTACATGGTTTATTAATTACTAAAGCATTTTGTGAATGGATGCAGAACAACAATATTAAGTAAAGTTTATTAGCATTATTTGTATCACGTTGGAATTGCAATCATGAGTATCTTGTGTAGATATTGTCATGCACCAAACGTTTTCGCGTTCTTTCAGCTTTGTAGACCTGGAAGATTAGGTAATTTGTTTCATGGACTTGACTGTATCTTTCCCCTAAATACGAGTTGAGTGCTTTTAGTAATACGACAACTGGCTTACCTCTTATGTTATTCTTTTCGATTTCCATTTCATCCAAGAAAGTTTTCTATTTTGGTTCAAATACAGAGAGTAACCGGTCCTACAACAACGTGAAGCAAGCTGTCGTGAAACATCTCAAGCCAGCCAGCCAACTCGTTTTCCGATCATAAAGTTTAGATTTCGCAAATCAAAGTCAAACAGAAGACCCCTCTTTTCAAGCCCTTAACAGTCCCAGGTCTAGATGACTGGTCTGTGTTGGTGAGGAATCGATGCAAGTGGTGGGTTGCTTGACAAGGTGGAACTGAAAAATGCTAGCTAAGAAACAAAATAATAAGTTTTATGTGCAAGACTCCTTGTCTAATGCAATGTGAAGGTCCTAGCCTTGTACATGTAACTGAACAGATCATAAAATAATATATAATGAACCACCTTTAACTATTTGTTCTGTTATTAGCTCACGTTGACTTCAGTTACATTATTTGAACTGTATAAATGACAATACTTTTTTGAAGTTTTTCAACCCAAAGGCTAGAAATTGCAAGTTAATTACTAAATAGTAATTAATAACATATGACTAAGAGAGTAAATTTTTATCGAGCTCGAAAGACATGCGGAATTTCAGAGAAATTCCTATAATCGTGGCCACACTTTGATTGAGCCCGCAATATATATTCGAGTAGTTGCCAGCTGACGTGGACAAGGTGCGCTCTGATTGGAGTGTTCATGGAATGTTTTGATTAATCAATAGTAATCGTGAAATCTTCGAACAAAAAAAAGAGCTATTGAGCAGAATGATTGAATGAATGAATGAGCAATGAATGAATGAGCAGTACTTCAGGGCTCAAAATAATTTTTAAACGGTGGCCGGTCATGTTGACCGGCCAAACCAATTTTAGCTCGGTCATGTCTCGTTTTTGACCGGTCAAAATATTGAAAATGCTTATTTTGAAGAAATTTCCCTATTAAGCCAAAAATATCGCCTCATATGCACAAAAAGGTGTTGTTAAAGAGGATAAAAGTTTTAATCGCTAAAAGTATCAGTTAAATATGTTTGATTTTAACTTCCACAGACTGCATTAATTCTACTCGACATGAAACTTGCCTGGGTTAACAACAATAAAAACTCGCTATATTATTTTATTAGAAATGCTCATTTTATCGAAGTTACCCTGAACATAATTGTATATTAACTTACCACTTATGCTGAATGCGATTTTGGTTGTAAACACTTCAAGTTTCTACCAAACACTAATAGGGCTGCATAGGCTCGTGCTACAAGTGAAAGATCGCTGCCTTCCGCCGCTCAGCATGCTCGGTCAGCATGTAGGAAATAAACTGGGGACAATTAAATCTGTAACTACGACGTTGATTGATGCGATGTTCATTGTTGTCTAGTCGGTTTAGCGTATTTACAGAGGTTGATGTTTCCTGTGTTATTTTAGCAAGCCGCTAAGACGCCACAGCATTCACGAAGCCAACGATCATAACCGCCTCATCTGTATTCTCCTATTTTGTAAATATAAGCCGCTGAGATATTTTCTTATTTCACTGTTTATATTTTCCAGAAATAAAGGAATTTTTTTTTCCAGTGAATTATTTGGAAACCGCGTACTTGACCGGTCAAAATGACCGGCAAACCCAATCCGGACAAATAGTCATCTTGGCCGGACATTGTCCGGTGACCGGCCGTTATTTTGAGCCCTGTACTTTCATGTGGTGAGAGAGAGAGAGCGCGTCTCTAGACATTCAGTTGAATGTTATTTAAACAATAGAGTGTTTCTGTCGAGGAACTATCGGTTGATAGTTTCCCCGCGGAAATTTGATGTTCTAAAACAAACATTTGCACGAGAAGCGAAGCTTCGAGGGCAAATATGCTAATGCTAGTTTTAAGAACATCAAATTTCCAAGGGGCAACTATCAGACCGATAGTTCCGAGACAAAGACACTCTATTGTCTTTATTGTTCACCACTAAATTTTCTTCCGCGCGCTAGTTCAAAAATCAATCAGACTTAAATTGAACTATTTTCAACTTTTTGAGATGAAAGCCGTGAAAGCCAAATGAAAAATTTAAATAGGAAAACAGACAAAACCCCCTTCATACAATTTCAACTGTTTTTTTTTCTACAAACCCGCTTGTTTACAGATAAATTTTCACGGACGACTACTATTCATCCGGGTATTTTCCGAGGAAGGGCGCTATGGTGTCTCTCCGCGGATGAACACTATTTCGTCACGTGATCAATTGAAACCAATAAGAATCGGAGAAAATTTAGTGGTAAACTACATGTATAACGAGTTATAGTTTCTCGCAATGCGAGTTTCTTTAATTCTGATACTCTTTCAACGGGTTCATAGAGGTTTCTGTAATAGCATTTCTTCCGTAGTGGAGCGATAGAACGATTAAAACTCGGAGAACTTGTACTTTTTCAGAAGTTTATGTTTTTAGGCAGTGTATCGATGTCCACGGGAAAAAAATGTTTTATAATTATTCCATGAAAGTAAATGGTGTGAATAAACATAAAGTCTTACAAAAAATTCTTGTTTGGAATTTTTTAATTGAAGAAAGTTGGGGAAGACACCTAATCGACCAGAAGGAGCGTAAAGACAGACAATGAAACACCGTTTAATCGAAATGCGATTATTTTGTTTTACCAAGGTGGCTTTAAGTAGTCTGGCGTGGAACAAATAAAAATTAACCAACAAATGATAACCAGATGCTGCATCGAAAATAAGGATTAAATGTTTTAAACTTGGAGCGCGTAATAAAAGCTGAAATGTTCACTTGTTTATGTTCCTTTCACTCACGAAATTACAACAAATGTTTCACAAACGAGCTCCCTACTACATAGCCATACACGAACAGTTTAGACTTTAGGATAACGGGAATTACAAGAATGACAACTCAAATCTTGGCCTTGTTTCCTTGCCTGCTGTATGTTTTCGTCTGTTTTATCGCGGCACTTCCAATTAAACTACTGTGTGAGTTTATTCTGATAGTTATCTTGATGTTTATGTAATATATCAAACACGAGCGACAGTGTTTCATCGGGATATCCAAACACCGAGAAGAGAGTTGAAAATACGACGCGCAGCGGAGTATTTTTGACGAAATTCGAGGTGTTTGGATAGCCGATGAAACACTGACTCGAGTGTTGATATATCTTCTCAATCGAAACAAAAACTAAGGAGAAAACGGAGGAGTAAAATCGTCAAAATCTGTGCTAATTAAGATCGGGTATCCAAACCTCCTTCACGGTTGTGATTTTCTTTGTTTTAACTTGATGAATTATTAATGAGTTTGAGAAGTGAACATAAAAGTCCAATACTGTGTCTTCATTAAAGTTTAATAGGGTAGAGATCTAGATAAGTTTGTTTGTCTTAGCTGAAGATGGTCGGGCTATTTTAGGTGATCATGCTATGTGTGCGGTGTTTTTGTTTATTTTTTATTTAAATTCAACACTTGGCGTTCACTTATGAAGCAATCGCACAACAATGAACAAAGATTTTTGGATGCCATGTGTAAGACTGTATTAAATTTTGAATCGAGCCGTTACATTCGTGATGATTTTTTTTTCTACGGAAAGTATGTTGTCCTATTTCAGTATTGAGATTACTTTTTTGATATAAATACTTAACTTGTGCTTTGACAAAATTGCTTACTATCTAATTTCTTCTTATGCTATCGAACCATTGTCGAGCAGGCGGGTAATGAAAATATAGAAATCAACTTGTTTCTTGGAACTGAGTAAAATCGTAAATTCGTTTCGAGTGTCTCTTAGTTTTCGCGTTAAACGGTGAAAGATATTAGTTTACGCAAGGGGCAACTCAGAGCTGATGTTCTTGTTTCTTTATTCCGTTTTCACCAACTTGCCATTGGTTGTGACTACATCTTGCTGCGTTTTATCTCATTTTGTTATTTATAACATTACTCAACATATAACAAATGTGGTTCTTGCTCGATGCCTACGAAGTAACCACGGCATTTTCTACCTGGATGCTAAACTTCAAAGACACATCCTTGAAATTTTCGTTAAACCTGTTTTTCTATGGCCTTGAATTTATTTCTCCACCAATGCTAAATTGGTCGGGAAAAAGACCACGATTTTTCATCATAGCGTAACAATTGAGCCCGCTGAGGTCACGCGGGTTTTCGCTTTTCGTGTTCGCTGTACCACTTGCTTTCTGGACCAATCGCAAGGCGTTTTCGTGTTTGCACGCACCTGACAGGTATTCCCTTTGTCTTCCAAAGTAAACCACGTGAACACATATTGTTATATCATCCTTTTTGTTTACCTCAAAGTTAGAAACCACAACACATGCAGAGTTCCATTTATTGATTAAATCAGAGCCAAAATCAGAACATGCGCCAGATTATTTCTCTGTATTAGATACCGTCAATTAATATGACTTCAACTAAGTTGGGCTCACAGGAAGGTTGCGAATCATTTTCAATCTTTTTCTAATTTTGTGTCCCTTTGATATTTTAATAACTAAAGTTGTTGATAGTGGTCTTTGTATATACACATATGTTTGTATCAACGGTACAGAGATAACAAAGCAGGAACAACATTAATTGGATCAGTACTAATGAGAAAATCGCCACACTTGCACAGCATGTATCATTTCATTAGAAAATGCGACGCGCTGCAGAGAAGACTTGGTTCGATAACTGTTCTGGTTGATCGTTTTCAAGATAATCACTTCCAAGGCTTGTTTTCCCTGACAATGGAACTTCATTTGAGTGTTGAGTGCTCGACTGAACTTCTCTGGAAGTCCTGAGAAACAAAATGGGTGACAAAGCTGCTGCATCGGACGATTGGAAAACTGAAAGAATTCAAATGACACACTTGGCAAACTTCTCCAGAAGCAGTTCTTATGTCCGCAGCTTGGTGCGACAACAATTTCACCAGCAGTCAGATCAGCCAGCGACAGCGTGGAAAAGACTTCGTGAGAGGCTGGCTAAAACCGGCCAAGCGGGATCCTTCGACAGTGATGAAGAAGGTCCGAACTTTGTAAAGAAGAGAGGGAGTGTTAATACTGCAAGACAAGATAGTGACGAAAACAGCGATGCTGAGGATGGGAATGAGGAAGAAGAAACGTATGTTTTCTTGAAAACTGCGAGCCCCGAGCACAGATCTTCTATAGCGAGTGAGACTGGGAAAGATAAGCTGGAGCCGCCGCCGTCAGGATCCACGCGCCGTTTATCAGCTCCTCAGGCGCCATCCAGCACAGACAAGAAGTACATTCTCGGTTCTACAGACGCGCATTCAAAAATCTTAAATCGTAGACTCTCGCTTGCAGAAAATGTCATCAAAAATTACAACAAGTATATCCGGACGCCAGATGTAGATCAACCGCTGATAAAAATCGACAACGATAGTGAACGGGAGCAAGCAGGTAAAAGGCTCAGTACTGTGGCAATTTCTGAAGAGGACAACTCGACGCTTGTAGATATCAAGCTCGTGAATAATCCTGAAAGTCCTGTCTCGTCAGCTTCGGGTGATTTCTTGGCTGTCCCTGTTGGATCATCTTACACAGTGCCACCAAGCCCTGCAGCTGAAAACGAAAGTCCATTCTTTGAAACTCCGACTCGTCGAAATTCCTCATGTGACGTGATCTCCGAAGAACTATCGCTCACTCGAAGTGGTACCGATGTTAGTTCGGAGGCGACAAAGAACAAGCTTGCCGCAGACACGCTGCCCAGATTAACAAAGACCAGCAAGGCTCGCAGAAAGAAGGTTCCAATAAAGAGCCGAGACGAGACCATCAGAGAATTACGCGACGATTACAACAAGTTGGCCAAGAACAACGTCTTGAATCGAAGAGGTGGTCGGCGAAGAAAGGAGACACTTTATCAACAGCTGCAGCGTGATCAGGAAAGACGCGCCAGAGAATCGGAAATTTTTAATCGAGAAATGGAGGATATAACAAAAGCGCTTAAAGGAATTAACAGTCGCCTGGACGAGAGAATAAAAGTTCTAAATTGCTACGAGTCTCCGAGGGTGAACGTAAAACTTCATCGTATCTTACAAGTCGCCTTAGCTGGCATCCCTTTATCCAAATAGGATTGGCGTAATCGGGTAAAAAGCTAGGACGACCTGTCTTAACATGCAAAGTAATCATCTTTTGTAGAGCAAAGCAGAGGAATGATCACTCCAGATATCAGTCTCGCGATATGGTTGATATCACTTTTTTAAATCATGATGTGCGATCCTTTATCTTAAAGAAGGATATTTGCTACAGTTCATGACAATTTAAAGGTGAAATTCTGAATACGAGACGCTTAGTTTCGCTATGATAGTGTAAATTGATTCCTTTTTTGTGTGTAGGAAGACTTGTCAAATATGCAGCACCAAAATGAATAGAGGTAGTACTAAAATGTCGTAGCCGGTCAGCAATTGGCCATCGAGAGATTTCTTTTACAAAGTTGTAGAGAGGCTTGACATAAACAGGTACACTACGTTTGATGAGTGTAATTCCAAACAAATGTAACTGGTATATCGAATTTGTTGGGTGCGGAGATCACTCACAGAGTATGTATATTTTGTTTGAAGAGCGCGTACAATTCCCTTTTTTCACTCTACGTTGATCAGGTTTTTTCTAGAAATAATCCACTCATTTAATTTGGAGAAATGTCAGGTTTAAGAGCGTCTTTGGAAAATGCGTTGGAGGTTTTCTGCTTTACCAATCTAATGAAAACAATTTTTTATCATTGAGATGTGCGATCCTTTATCTTAAAGAAGGATATTTGCTACAGTTCATGACAATTTAAAGGTGAAATTCTGAATACGAGACGCTTAGTTTCGCCATGATAGTGTAAGGAGAAATGGAGAAATGTTTAAGAGCGTCTTTGGAAAATGCGTTGGGGATTTTCTGCTTAACCAATCTAATGAAAACAATTTTTTTATCAGACTAAATATCTTTTCATAACTTTGTAGAGCAAAACAAAATATCATATATTAAACAGACGGGGTTTTGTGTATTCCAATTCTGATTACTTTTCTCGTTGTTATCTATTCACTCATAGAGCGCCGTCGTTTTCGTATCATTTACAGCTGTTCTCATCACGTAAATGATATACGAATAAAGCGCGGAAAAATCTCAATCTAAAATGCACTGGTACGTCTGACAATTCACTTCACTTCAGCGTTTATCAACTGAGAAACGGTAGATATTACGTTAAAGAAATAGAATCCCGGCCACAAGCGAGAATACTTAGATAGACCTTTGTTTACGAATTTATCTACTTTAGAGGGCCTCTTACGAAAACATAGGTTTACATAGACGTTTATGTCATTTGCGTCTGAACGAAAGGCTTAAACCTACTCAAAACGCCCGCTTCCAGAGGAAGACGTATACGAGCGGACGAGTCTTAACACTACACGCCCTTGCTTTCTGCAAAACTCAAGCGCGCAGTCCAGTTGTTAAAACTGATATGTTAATAGAAAGCCTGGCTTCGATGTTTTTCGCTGTAATACCCAATGTTGGCAATACACTTTAAAACAGTATATACAATATTTTCCTTGACAGATATTTTTCTTGACAGATAAAGATTTTGTTCATTTTATTTCATGATTTCTGGCTTATGCAGGTGCACTGGTAGAAAAACTACAATTAAGTCGAGAAGGACCGTTTCATAAAACAAAAAGTAATGCATCTTCGTCACACAATAAAACAGAATAGTAATGTTTTCTCTATGAAAATGACCGTATACCAAATTAAATCTTTTTGCTTTTGTTTTAACCAGAATACAGTGTTCTGGTCATTTGAGCAGCAAATGAGTTTCTTATAAAATAGTTCATTGATTGGATGACCTCTTTCACATTGTTATTAGTAACTGAAACTTTAAGATGCTGTTATTTAGGACTGGAACGTCGTCATTACACCTTGATAACATGACAGTGCTTTGTCGAAGAGTTTGACGTAAGTTTAAAAATGCTGAGAATGGATGATTCATCAAGAAGGTATGTAAAAAGCTAGCCAATATCCAGATAGCACTCAACCGTAGGAAGTTTGAAATCTACGTCAAGCGCCCAGCGCTAAGGAAACCAAGGACGCTTTTCATTCAACCAAAAGACACTGCCCGCTGGTACATTTCTTTGCAAACATTGCCGGGCAAGTTCGGGGTCCCGTATTTTCACGACTTTGCAACGGATTCTTATAAAACTTGTTTACTAATTCGGTATGATAATTCGATCAATGGAGGTTTTTTTTTTGTTCATTGAAAGGTATGAAACATTGTTGACATTCCGTAACATCGGCCGAAAGCTCCATTACAGCTCTTCTTGTCTTGGTTCTAAATACGAAGTTTTTTTAATTGTCATTTCCTTGAAACGCTCGCCAGTTGGAAAGCTCACTAGAAAACGATATCTGTTTTGCTGATGTCTCCAAACCATGTGGCTACATCAAACACGGGATGTCCTTACTTGCTCAGGGGTGTTGTCATGTTGAATGTTTATACTGGGAAGCTTGCAACACGGGGAGTCATTGTTGAGTGATTCCGAGCAAGGTGGAATCCCGGTTTCTTCATTCAAGTTCTGATCATCATTGTTACTCTCCGTATTTGTGCTGTCATTCCATAAGGGATGCTTTTCTTGAATGAAACTTGGCGGGGAGTCACTTGTCCCAATCTTTCGGAGTCTTTTTCCGCTTTGAAAACTTTGATCGTTTTGCAAGACAAAAATATCTTCTTCCTCCTTGTCGCCATCAGGCTCCTCACTAGGATGAGCCTGTACTGCACTTCCATTGATCAGCGGTTCACACTCAGTCACGTGCTCCTTCATACAACCAGTACTCAAACGACCCTTGCGTCGGGTCATCACGGAAGAGTTGTCATGACATGACGTGAAGGCACTGTGTCGACGACGTTTTGGGCCATTTTCACTATTGCAGTCAAAACCTTTGGAGTTGATATACACGTCTTGACTCTCGTCGTTTCTAGGTAACATATTTTTACCAATGTTGTATTCCATGATAGAATAAGCTGATATAGCCCTACCAACAACAGGAACAGGTTTAACAGGTAATTTTTTATCGTCTTCTGTTTCTTCACTTGGTGAATAAACCTCATTTGGTGTAATTTGGCTCATTGTTTCCTGGCAATACTGGCTTTGATTGACGTTTTGATTGTCAGCTGTAATATTCTCATCATTCCTACTATGTACATGACTTGTATTTTCCCGAGCATGATCTACTTGTGAATTCACAAGATTTCCGTCACGTTTGCCTCTGTTGTCGGCTTCCCCTTCATGTAGTAGCGTCACGGAGTCTACAGGTTCAGTTTCATTTCTGTCATTACTGCTTTCAGTCGGGTCGTATTCGCATTTTTCCTTTTTTGTCGCTGGCAGACTGTGACTGTGCTCGGTCCCTTTTATACCACTAGGACTCTCGCTGCTGTCTTTCCGTTTCCTGTGACACTCAACAGGAACACTCAGAGTTACTTGAGTCCCGTCAACCTTTTCGGTCGGGCTGTACACAAAACTACCATCACTCCCTGACCATGTTCGATTCCCGTCGGTGTTAGCGGGCACTCTTTGTGTCCCATCACTACCAGCGGTTCTCAAACTCGAACATGAACAAGTCATTCGGGAATTTATCGAACACAGGCTCTGCATGCTCGCTTGATCCGACAGAAGAATTATTGGTCCTTTACCGTTCAGAGCGTTGTATAGCTCATTGTAGCCTCGTGGTAAGGCGTTTAAGCTTGACGCCGTGGACGCACTCTTGAGACTGAAAGATGCTGGTGACACGGCGCCACGTCGGAGGTGTAGAGGGTAAAGCGATTTGTTTATCAGTGGGGTCCGATGGATTTCTTTCGGAGTATCTTTAGCTGAAAGTTTTCTTTTAGTTCCCATTGGCACGTGAAGTAAGGCATTTTCATCTGGTAGGGAACCTGGATGGGAGTCAACCAATTGAATTAAATCATCAGTAATAGCCATTAGAATCCCAATAGACCAATCCGATACATTAAAATTCAACACAACAGACCTCAGCACGAGGCCCTGGGGAATAAACCCCACAAACTCTGTAGTTATTCCCCAGAGCCTCGTACTGAGGTCTATTGTTTTAGGTTGAATTTCAATATATCGAAATTGGTCTATTGCATGAGAAACGGTAAAAGAAGCTGATTCTCCTGGGGACAAACTCGTGGCAAATTGTTAATGAATTATTAGTACATTTACCTCCTATTTGGTCCCTTGCTATGTCAGTCGCCGACGGCGCCCTGGAAGGCGGCTCGAACCGCAAGGTGATTCCCTCTGTAGACGTTTTCTTTTGGGTCCTGAAATCTGAAAACACCGAATTCAATGATCTGCTTCGGCTTACGGATCGCTTCTTAGGTCTCAGTAGCCTTGACATTGAACGGAGAGACCAGAAAGAGGATTTCTTTAAACTTCCCCTGGGAGTAACCGAGCAACTGATCGAGATCTCGGAGGGAAAGCTTCGTTCTGTTTGCCTCTCACTGCACAGTGACGCGAAGTTGGCATGCGCACCGTCCTCGGGTGTTCCTTGTGTTCTCTGGTTGTGCATAGACGTCAGGGCATGGGAAAAAGCAACTCGCCTTGTCTTGGGTGGTAGGTTGAGCCTTGCTTTGGCATAGGTGTAGAAGAGAGAGAAGTTACTTGCGACCACTGAGACCGGCAAAGCAATGACCAGCACTCCGCATATTGCACATGCACTTCCCACGGTCTTTCCAATCCACGTGCGAGGATATACTTCACCGTAACCAACCTGCAAAGGCAAATAAGCTTAAATATAATCTGCACTCTCGTCATTGTCTCTTACCACTTGCAAGGGCAAACGTTGTCAGAAGTTCAAAGCGTTGTTCAGTTAGATTAAACAGTAGGAAAGCGCGAGCATCAATTCTTTAGAGGCCAATAGAGGCCAATTCTTTAACAATGGGATGAATTAAAACGTTCGCTCTTTTAGCCGACGCGAGAATCAAGCAGCTGATATGGCGAAACTCTATAACTAGTCTACTCACTGTTGTCATGGTGATCACAGCCCACCACATGCTCTCGGGCACACTTTTGAAGTCACTTTCAAACTCGTGTCTTTCCAGAAAATACACAAAGCTGGCAAACACTACCATAACGAATCCCATGATAACTAGCAAGAGACACAGCTCACTGGAGCTCGCCTTAAGGGTGTTGACAAGCACTTGAAGAACGTAAGACAGTTTGAATAGCTGGAAAATACGCGCCGCCTTTAACATGACAAGCATCTCCAAGAATGGAATTTTTTCCAAGGACGGATGGAAAAAGAATACGTATAAAAGAACCAGCGGTATCAGATCCGTCCAGGTGTAGGGGCTCTTTACGAAGGCCCGTTTACTGGGAGAAAATAACAGCCTAAGAGCAAAGTCCATGGTGAACCATGATATGCAGATGAGATGGGTAACTGACAAGGCAATGTATCGAGGAGCGGCTTTGTCGCTGAAGTAGTCAAGCGTCGACAAAGAAAATTTGATGATGTAAGCTGTGAACACGACAAATGACACGATTCCAACCATCTGTGAAGAAAACAAGTGATATTGTGTTAATCTACTAATGTCTTCCTGCAATTTATATACATTTTTCAGTATATTGGAATTGAGAATAAAGGAAATAATCAGATTGGAATATTGCTTTGATTTTCTACCAATTTTCGTAAAACTTTTGCAACATCTCGGTAAACGTAGAGAGGCTACATGTCATTTAATAGAGAGATAAGAACATAATTCACTTCATGCAATGACTTTAAACCAATTAGAAGCACGAAAAAGAAAACCGTTAAATGACTTTTTGCACTATTGACATGTTCAGGCATCGATTCGAGTTGTTTCTCAGCCCACGGTTTTGGGATTGCAATTTTGTAGAGAGTTAGCTTATCAAGAATTACTCAGATTCGTAACTTTTTCTTCAAACTAATATATATGAAATGCAAGTTCATCATTGCAGATAAAGACTTAAGCGTTATTTTTAGGATTTAGTGTATCGACAAATTTTACAAATTTAGCGATTTTTTGTTTCAGTTACACATTATAAAAATTTGCGATTTACGCAAGTTCCCTGCCTCAGTGAATTTTCACCACGTGACGAAATTTGCAGTTATTTCCACTTTATACACCAAATTATACACAGTGCAGTGCTTCTCTGAAAACTCCTTATTTTAAACACGAATTCTAATTTTCAATCAGAAAACAACAGAAATATCCCTTCCCTTTCGGACAGGACTTTGAATTTCCACACCGGTCAATCTACCCCATTGTCGACAGCTAATAAAGTGAGTTTTCTTACCTTTGCCCAAAATGAAGTGTAAGGTTCCTCAAGGCTCTTCCAGACCTTGGGCTGATAGCGAGACCACCACGAGTGTACATCATCCACATCCTCAAACAGACCCGAATCTTTGGACAAGAACTTGTCCTCTTGGGTCTCTTCAAATCCTGGAAGCTTGAAATTTTTTAGCTTTTCTTGTTTCTCTTTGTGTTGTTTGTAATTTTCCCAGCAGCACGTTTCAACCTTTTTTGCGAAAGAAATAAACGAAAGCTGGGTAGAAGCAACATAGTTACGCTAGTCACGAAGACAGAGCAAAACGTACACAAACGTGCGTATAACAATAAACAATGACCATAAGGTTGTGAAGTGTATTCCTCTGCAGCAGCCTGCTGACATATCACAACAATCGACCATGCTTATTAAATGACTATGAAATTTTCGGATAATTACACGAGAAGTTAAGGTTAAGACAAGGATTGTTGGACCTATATTACCAGGAACCCGCATTTAGATGTAACCGCTCATCTGTTTCATGTTGTAGTTGCAACTTACGAACACTCGACGAAACATGACCAAAACATGATCCCCCCAAATCCCCCAACCTCAAGGTTGATAAGACATTCATTTCTGATGTCGCACATATAATAAGACGGAATTAACACTCTGTTGACTTCAGTGCTGATCACAGACAATACACTGAATTTAGAGTTTGAGATCGATGGAACGACAGAATGCCAAAGCATTTCATATCTAACCCTGCTCGTCAATAAGAACCTCGGATATTTTAATTTCCAGATGTCCATTTTTAAATTAATTTCTTCATACGTTTTACATAAAAAGACATGCTTACAGAATCATTCACTAACTTTAAATTAAACCACGCCACTTAAACTATTTCTAGAATACCGCAATAGTTCCTCTGATCTTAAAATCTAGGTTTGTCGCTCGTTCTTTCGAAGAACGTGACTATAGAGATATATAACAAAGATGGATTGACAATACTTCTTATAAAGGCCTGGGGCGATATAGCAATATATTAAGAAAAAACTCATTTCTTCATGACTTCAATGCCATTAATATATAATATTGAAAAACAATATATTGTAGATGACATTTCACGTCACTTTGTGCAGCTGCATTCATCATGATAAAACTAAGCGACTAAATATTAGGAAACAAGAAAGCGGGTAGAATATGATTTGTAAGTGGTAGCCAAATTGTACAATATGATCTTTGATTGGTTAATTGCACTATGCCTTTATTAACAAGACATGAAACAATAATATTTCACTGTTTCAACGAGCCACACACAAAGTACTAATTCACTATGAACTTGTGACAAAACCTGGTTTCTAGCATTGACTTAAGGAGCGAGGTTGTTGCAATGCCAGGAACCTCACAAAATTTTGGGGCCTGAGAACAAAACTTTTTAGTCGCTTTTTATGTACAAAGCAAAATAAATGGTTGGTTTTTGCAGTTGGAGGGATACTTCATCATAGTCAGATAACTATACTATAACTTAAAATCAAAAATATTGTTTTCCTGCTCTTGTATCATGATTTTAAAATATAAAAAAATATAAAAAAATGTCTGTACTCAGAGCGCAATTAAGAACTGAAAAATAAGATATTCTGTTCGGATCCAACGAGCGTCGTCAGCCACAATGTAAATTTTAAATGTTAAGAAGGGATAAATAATGGTTCCGAGGGAGCTAAAATGGTGTCATAGATGCTGGCTAATTTCAAAGCCATTGTCTCTGTTCAAAGAGGGTTTACGTGGTCTTACCTCAATCACCTCCCTTATGCTGCGTTTGAACGTGTTACTTTCCATGGCAAGAACTGTTGTTTTGCTGGAATCCACTGAATTACCCGTGAGCTGGCAATATTAAATGTATTTAACCCTTCTTAACATTCAAAAATCACATTGTGGCTGACGAAGGACGTTGGATCCGAACAAAATATCCCACTTTTCAGTTTTTTAATTGCGCTCTGAGTACAGAAGTGTTTTATATTTTAAAACTCTACTATAACTTGTAAACACGATTAAAGTGATAATCTAGAGCCATTAGCAAGAGTTAAGAAATGTCTACAAAATGTCTACAAATGCACAATAATGCATTTGTAGACAGCCTACTCTCGACTTGCTATATGAAAACGCGACTACTTTTCATCTGAAGGAGTCATGCCCCGAGAATTACAATTGTCTACAAATACTGGAAAGCACCAGAGGATGGAGAAGACGGAAAGGGTTGAAATTCATTTCGGTGAGAGTTTCTGTTTTAAAAAAGCCTGTTTGTTGTGCTTGAAACCATATAATCTGCCATATGATCTACCATTTTGCCTCGTTAATTTAAGGTGTTAATAATCTAGGAATTTAGATTGTTATAGCTTGGCGCCATTTAGGGAGGTCTTTGTCACACATTTCTCTTCGTAATGCTCTTATATAAATAAGGACTGGTACCAGTTATCCTAGACTATAATAGTCAACTTGGTTGGACCTCTTCTTAAGACAGGAGTTTGATCTAAATAGTTTGGACTTTTTTCGTGCGTTAATTTATCTCTGAAATTCACTCGTGTTTCTCTGAAGACAAAAATGGAAAATGTTTAACCTTTGCATTTTAAACTCATTCAAACTTGTATTCTAGTGCTCAGCGTTCTTAAACTGATACATCATTTGGTACTGGGTTGATCTGTTAATTGACATCAATTTCCCTAGCTAACGACGAGGAAGTTCTTCGAGATCTTTTTGCTAACCAATTATATCTCATTTGAAGAGAATGGTCCAAACCTGTTAAGATTTACTGTTACAGTTATTTTATAAGTAAAATAAAATAACATAAAATGACATACGTGACATAAGATAAAAGCTCTGATTTTAGTTTCGGTTGTTTGCCGAGTGCTTGTTGAATTTGTGAGTTAGCATTAGTTGTCAGCCTGTTCTCAACACATCGATGGTGGAAATCACACTTTGATGTTCATAAACTAAGGATATTTCGAAAAATTCATGAGCGAAAACAATTCTGAATTTGATCTGTTTTGAACGCGGATTGTTATAAGCCGCGTTAGCAATTCTCATAACGGGATGTCTTATCTTACTCGGCCTGTCAGCGAATTTAACAAACAACCCTAATGTTTTGTCCACTGCAACCTTAATTTGCATTTAGAATGACAAGTTAATTCAAAGAAAGTTTTGAATTATATGTCTAGACCAAATAATTGCTGTCATTTTCTTTTTGTTGTTCATCTTTTATGAAACCTATATACTTCTCAAATTTGGTTATAAAAATATTACGTTCATTGTGTGCAGGTTTTTTTGTTTCCGACGCGAAGCAAATTATGAGAGTTGAGAGAAACGTTTATATACACCTGCTACAAAGCGTCGGCATATCTCGTTTGAAAATTAAAATTGTTTATGAATATCGATTTTAGCAATAGAATACATGCATTTAACACGTGTTGGCGTTTTGAACCATTGTAAGAATAAAACTGACAAACGGGAAATACAGTTAACTTGTAATATTGTACGATAGAAGATGCGGCCAAAAAAGAAAAACGGAAAAAGAAAGCAGACAGCAGGACGCTTAAGATTAAGAGCATTCAATAATCACTACTGCAGCTCATTTCAAAGTCAATTTTGACAACATTTTCATTAATAACTTGGTGGAAAAAGAAAACCATGAATAATTGTCCTCTCTGTAGGAAGGCTGTTCTATACTTAGTGAACAATAGCTACTCAGAGTTGCCGAATAGATCATAATATCTTAATACTCTATTCTTTTATAAGTAAGTGCGATTTCTGAAAACTATTGTGCTTAGCGCAATGTTAATTTACAAGAACGGTTCTTGAATTTTGTGTAGAGCTTTTAAAACCAAATAAAGACTTTTCAAAAGCAGAGCGATGTAAAAAAGGAAGAAAGTTAGTCTTCTTTTAGTGACATAAAAAAAGCATCTTAATTTAATTTGTTAGTTTTCCACGTTGATGTGTCATTGAAAGCTCGGTTTCACGAATATGCCGTCGCCGCGGCAACAAATTAAAATATATAACAATTTGTCCATTTATAAGGATAAACTAAAATATATTAGCATTTGTCCATCTGTAGGGATAAACTAAACATATTAGCATTTGGCCATTTATAAGGATAAAATAATACTGTGTTAAGATCACTAAATGCTTTGCCGAACCCATTTTCTTCTAATAATTTGTTGTTTGCCGTATATTAAATATTTAGATCTCGATTTAAAGTTTGCTTAATCGCTACCAACCGCTGTGAAATAAGCGAAAAGACGCCCTTTATCCATCATGCTTAGAATTTAGAGGCCGCCATGTTTTAAGCAATGTTTTCGACATATCTGTAAAACATACAGCTGCAGCTATACAGTCAGCCATGCTCGCAGACTGGATCTGTGTTCATTTCATTTGAGCAAATCGATTTACCGACTCTTTAGGGAGTAAATATTTTTTGTAAATTGCAATTCTAGTTCATAATATAGTGTAGCACGAGCAAAAACTCTAGAATCGGCTTAAGGAAAGAAAAGTAGACAGAGCAAGACGAGTTTACGTGTTCAAGCCATCGATATCATAAAATAACAGGTTAAATAATGAATAATATACATTCATTATCATTGGTGTTATTCCGTCTGTACTACCTTTATCTACTATGTAGTAAAATTCGGAAATAGAATTCTCCTTCTTTTGCAAATCCTCTTCGCTTCAGCTGTGTGTATTTAGCTTTTGTGTTTTAGCGGCCTTTGTTTATCAATCTGTCGTTATCAGACATTGTTACCCAGAACAAAAAATGTAGGAGAAATGTTCTACCTGTTGTTCGTCGATACCCCAGAAGCCGAGTTCTTCCTCAAACAGCGGACCACAGACATCTGAAGGGCAGTGAAGTTTTCCTGTGCGATAAAAGTTCAAGATCTGCGAAAAAACCCCTGGGTGTCTGTCGAAGAAGTACTCCTGTTTAGAGGCATCATACTCCGGGCTCCGGGCTACTGTAGTGTGATGTTCTCCAAGATAAGAGAGTCGAGTATCAGGAATGGTTTTTAACGTACTTAGAAACGTTTCATGTCGTACTCCACCGACGTTTATCACAACTCGATTGGAACGCTTCTTGCTTTTGCCAGAAGAAGGCATTGTCAGCTCAGTCAGATTGCCTCAGCTCTGTAGAGAAAAGAAAACCTCATATTAAGCAAAGATGATGCGATTGAACTGAGACTAACGCATTTACACTGAGCCTTTTCTGCCGTCCTTGTTATTCCACCGACGCCGTCTCAGAGTCAATGAAATTTTCCGCTACTTACCAAACCTAAGTGTATTTTTTGATAATTTGAGCGCGAAGCACAACAATCTCAGCTTTGCTGCGACATCATTACATTGAGCGCTATCTATCTTGGTAGCTTCGTACGCTTTTGAAAGTTTAAATTATTCTTTTTTACAAGCTGTATTCTTTGAAATGATTAAGAGGTTCGCTTGGGTAACTGACCAATCATGCCTCGTCTTATGACGTTGTTAGATGATGGTGATATTTCAAAATTATGACACTGACAATCAGATTCGCTTGACACGATGATTTTCCGCTTTTAGCGGCAAACCTATCGCCGCGAGCGATGCATGTCTCAAACAACTTATTGTTTATGTCAGACATACAAAGCCGCTTCAGCCTTCATTGCATAATTGCTTTTTAATCAGTTTTTCAAACAGTTTTAGAGAGAGGCTTTTTTCTTATAAATTTAATATATCCATTTAAACACATACATGTTTGCCCCTGCGTAAAGGGCAATATAGTTATCGCAATAATGGTTTGAGTGTATTTTTAAGGTAATTGAGCTTGTCATTTAACCTGTTCTGATATCTTGTCTAAGAAAGGTTCTCACATTCATCACTAAATAATAACAATAACGACTTTAAAGGTGCACCCTCAACAGCGTCAACAACAACAACAACAACAACAAATCATCAACAATTGCAAACAATGAAGTGTTAATGTTGTTTCATTCATCAGAGACGTATTGAGAAGGTTGAGAACAATGTTTGGTAATGTTGTGCCAATTTGAGCATGAGGCTAATTTTAACCCTCAAATTACAGACACAAGCAAAGTGATGCCTTCCTTACCGTACGGGTTTCGGGAGTGGTTTGATGATTCCCTAAATGAACACGGTCACGGCCATTTTGATTTTTTTTTTATCAAAACAGTGGTTACATTTTGAGTACCATTACTCATATACAACGCGCGCCTAGGAAACCAAGATGAACATATCAAGTGAATTACTGAAGGGAGAGCAAATTGTCTTCCGTTTGAGCAGATTTACTAAGACACAAAGGCAGATGTTTTATGAAAACTCTTGTTCTCGAGTAACTGATGATAACACTACCTAGTTCTACTATTATGGCAGTTTTAAAGAAAACTTCAACAATCTTTCCAGCTTTAGTTGCAATGGATTGGAGTTTTCGAGGTATGCCCATGGAACCGCCTCTTTATTAATTATACTGTGCAAAAGAGACACAACACAATACTTTATATTGTGTATGTTACATTGAAATTACGAAGACCTCTGACTTGTCATTGGCTGATAACATACAAGTTTCAAGTTTCAAGTTTATTAATACACAACAAATACGCGACATTTCCATTGTAACACCACCATGCCCAGCTCCCTCATCCGATAATGAAATCACGGAACTGTGCTTCCTGTACTTTCCGGTAATCTGTGTGTGTTTTCCAGTTCCGAACCACGCCGATCCAATATTGAAGACATGCCCAATATACAAATTTGTGGCATATACATTGAGTTATTTCTTCAGTGATAAGATGTTTAATTTCAAAAATAGTTCCTCATTGAAATCAGATACACTTTCGCCGATTTTCTTAACAAATGATATCCGTCAAGCTGCCATTACATCTGACATTAAATATGTTTACGTTAAAGAAGTATTGCAAAACAAAACCTTAATAAAGTTTGGGTCAGCGACTTAAGATTTAGGTGTAGAAAATGACTAATGTTCTTGAAAAAGGTGGCGAGATCACTAAGTAAAATTCACCTAATTTCGATACGAAAACTTTTTATTGCAGCTCTTCATATCAGTAATAAACAAAGAATGTCATTTAGAATATTTTATTTTTTTCCCGCTCAGTCACGAGCTCAGTTTAGTCAGATGTTCTACGGTTGAGATCAGTATTGTGTGTACAGAAAATTAAAGATACTGAGGAAAACTTGAGTTTTATTATTAGTGTCCAGTGTATTTAATCTACAGAAACTTCACGCACATCTACCGGATAAACATAGCATATACTTCCTAAAATGATTGATTTTCATTCCGTAAACATTTCAATGCCGAATGAAAGATTGCTTGTCGTATTACTAAAGTTCTCTTGAGGCGCTGCTCAAATCTCAAACAATCAAAACACTGCTTTAATCAATCGGATTGGTTTTTTGCATACTACAAGCTGTAATTATTCTGTGGTGTTTTTCCTTTTTATACTTTTGTGACCAAGTTTAATATTTCGTGATTTGCTACCGTAGAAGCATTGAGCATTTTGCTGACTAGAATAAAGCATTTAGAGTTGACTTCACCAAAGCAGAAGATCTATAAATGAGCTTATTTTATCGGCTGACATGATGCGGTGATTGTTTCCTTGAGAGATTAAGCCTCTTCGGTCGTCTGTCTGTAATTTGTTTTGGCAAATAAGGACGTTCTTTCGTAAAATATCGCATGAAATCATCAAAGTCTTACCTTAATAAACGAAACATACCATGTAGAAAGCGATTAACATTGTCTTCATCAAGCCATAAAAGCTTTTTCCTCTGCATTCGTTTCCAATGCAATAAGATGTGCGGTGATCGTACCAAGTCAGCTTGAAGTTGAATATAATTAGATTGTTTTCTTCAAAGAGTGTAAACACTTTCTCCAATAATTCAAAATTTAATTCCCTCAAAGCCACAATGATTCTGGTTTGATCATACTGGAAGCGGTCATGATTTCGACTGCATAACGCTAGCATCTGGAGAGTAATGTAAGAAAGCCTCTTAAGTCTGCCGGATTTAGCGAGTGAGTCGCCGGATCTCATTAACGATTTGAGCTTTTTTTTACCCCTCGGAGCTAACGATAACGACTTATATGGGAGACTTTTGTCAAGTTGCACAATAACAAAATTTCATGAATGGTAGTCCAGAAGGGGAATTCAGGTATTTGAAAACGAAAACAAAAAAAAAAAAAAACGATGCCAGGCCATGAACGGCATATTTTTAGCTAAGTCTGGAACCGTTAAAAGTTTGCCCGCTGGAAGTTAAGTAAACAGCTTGCGAACGATCAAAACAGTGATTTTACTTTTATTTATGTTTTGGTGTTGAGAAGAGGAAGTTATGTTTTCGAGACGATAATACTTCCAATGTTTTTTTTAACAAAGATTTGATGATGGAGCCAGTTTTGCTATTGTGCACTGTTTTCGGCTGGGTCTATTTATGATGCGATTTTCGAAATATAGAGTCGCTGTTCCGTAATCGTTCTGGTTATTAAGTTTGTCTCGCTTAGTCAGACGTTTATTTATTTTACAGGATATTTGATTAAATTTCCATGAAATTTTAATAAAAACGCTCTCGCTCCATTAATGAAGTGAAAGAAGTTACGAGACTAAAGTCCATCGTACGTTTATCATCAAGGAAGCAAGAGAGAAAGGTTTCAGTTAACCTCTGACATTTAAGTAGATTTCGCCAGTTATAATCCAAAAGAAACTGTTCTAAATCGCGGTAAGCTACTTACCTTAAGATATTGATGTTTCCATGGAAACAAGCTATAATTTGAATCAGCAGGAGGATTAGCGCGCCATCTTGTCGAGCATAGCAAAAAGCACATTATATACTGACAAGCCTGCTGCAGATTTATCTTTGAAATATCTTCTCTATCTTGGCAAAAATTTATTGTTT